>JANTUC010000021.1:0-81297 GCA_026873275.1 Pseudopithomyces maydicus
TGTTTGATAGTTAGTTTTGTTCCGAAAAGTGTCAGGTGTGGTCCAAGGAATGGAGTGGTCTTACCTCACTTGGGTCGTGTTCCTCACATCTACGAATGGCAATATCCTCACCACGCAATACGGAATCGTCGCCATAACGCTGGTAGCTCATGGCCGTGTTGAACAGGCTACGACCTCCCAGCTGCAAGGCGTGCTGGACACTGGCCATAGAGCACAGTTGATTCGCACTGCTTTCAGTGCTGTCCGTTTGGGCTTTGCGTAGTGTCTCCAAAACACCCATGGAGCTTTGAACATTGGTACGGCATGTCAGCATGTTGATCGTGGGACCGACCATGTCGTTTATCTGATTGATTGGCAAATGTCGCCCCGAAGACAGGTAGCCGAAACATGGGTCTGTAGTGTTCGAAAACATCCCCAATACCACAGCCCATGCGACCTGCACAACACTGAACGATGTAAGCTCGTGTTTGTAGCACAAGGCTCGCAACGCTGTCATGTCCTCGGTGTGCGTGGGTGTTCGAAGGACTTCATCCGATCCATCGTCCATGGTGGAAATAGTTTTAGTCGGAAGCAAACATGGCTCCATTCCGGCGAGATAGTTCGTCCAATAGCCGAGATACTTCTCTGAATCCTCTTGTTGGATCAACGAGATAAATTCACTGAAGAGTGGAGCAGTAGTGAACGTCTGGTTCTCAGAGTAGGCGCTGATTAAATCGCGGTACAAGAGAGTGACTGAGTGACCATCGATGATTGCGTGGTTGATCTCGAGAATGCAATAGATTGATCCATCTGGAAGTTCGTAGATGCTGAGGAAATGCTCCAGCCCATGTCGCTGCGCTTTGGAAGCGCCCACGTGCTGATTGAACAATTCCACATTGGTCATGGCGTGCTTGACTTGGACGTGCTTGAAGCCAGGATACTTGTTTTTCAACACGACCTGGGCTCCACCGGGTATACCAGGTAGATCCATTGCAAAGGCAGTGCGTAATGCACCATGACGCTTGACAACCGACTGCCACGCACGTCGTAGTCGGGTCACACAAACTTGGGACTTCCCAGGCGCTGCCGTTACCTGGAAAGCTGCGCGGACCCAGTAATTCTGGGGGGTAAGGATCTGGTTCATCAGGATGGCTTGCTGCATTGCCGAGCACCGATAGACATCCTCCACGTCCGAAAGCTGTGAGATACCGAGCCCAGGCAACGTGACACTTGAGAAGTGATCAAGGCTAGCGTAGTCTTGGAAAGCCTTTGAGAAGTCGTGCAGAGTGTACATTGTGCTTGCGTTGTTTGCGAGCGCGACGATGTCTTGCATTGTTGTCTTGTAATGCTCGATCCATTGGGAGATACGATCTTGATGCTTGATGTGTCGGTTGTACATGAAAGACACCATTGCCTTTCCACCAACGACAGCGATGGATACAACGAAAGTGGCGAATCGCCCACCCTGTCGACTGACATCGAGGTCCTGGCTGTTGGGAGCATCGCATCGCCGGAACAGCGCGTCTTGTCTCTCGAACTGCTGGTAAAGACCTTGGTAGTTGACCAGGACCTCAGCTGGTGCTTGCATCTTGAAAGCCTCAATACCTTCGGGGTTATGGAAGCGCGACGTAAAGTACCCCCAACCTTTGTAGGGCAAGCTACGACGGCTATCCTTGGTCCTTCGAATCGTGTCGGAGAGATTTGCAGACTTGGTAGCGGAGTCCAAGGGCGATAGAGTCGTGAACCAACCAACAGTGCTGGAAAGATCGATCTGGTCGTTCCATGGCTCACGACCGTGGCCTTCGTTGAACATGGTAGGAATATTCCTATCCTGGAAGATATCGCCGAACGAATGAACCAGACCAGCAAGGAACAGCTCTACCGGCTCAGTACGAAGCCCGGCGTTGGCTCTACCCAAGATTGACGCTGTCGCTTGCGGGTCTAGAGTAAATTCATGCTTGACAATGTCCGACCAGGTGTTCAAATGGTTGTCAATTCCCCAGTACGAAGTCATAGGAGGTTGTATCTCGAAGGGCAGAACCGACTTTGGCGTAAGTTGGCTCTGGGCGAAAGTGCGTTGAAGCTGGCACCAGGATTGAAACGCCATTGTGTGAGAACTCTTCGTAGACCCT
This sequence comes from Pseudopithomyces maydicus, assembly GCA_026873275.1. Classification (NCBI taxonomy): domain Eukaryota; kingdom Fungi; phylum Ascomycota; class Dothideomycetes; order Pleosporales; family Didymosphaeriaceae; genus Pseudopithomyces; species Pseudopithomyces maydicus. The sequence goes on from JANTUC010000021.1 coordinate 2,112, forward strand.
GTGAGAATCAACTGCTCCACGTCCTGCAGAATGATACGCCAGGAGATCAAATCGACGAACAGATGGTTCACGGTAATGAAGAACTTCTGTCCTGAACTGGTCTCGAATAGGTCTGCCGCAACGACAGGACCATGTTCGAAGTCCAGTGAATTTCGACTGGCCTCAATGGTCGATCCAATTGACTCCTCACTCATAGGGCGATGGTGTTGCCACCGAAGCGACCCTAAGATATCCTCGGTGATATATTGACGCCAGGTGCCATCCGGTTGCTGTTTGATACGGGCTCGCAGCATAGCGTGCCTGTCGACAACAGCCTCCAAAGCCGATAGCATCACGCTAGGGGATACCGGCATGCTCAGTTGCAGATAGAAACATTGGTCGAAAACTTGCTCCTGCGTGGGGAAGGCCTGGATGAACATCTGTTGGATGGGCGATAGTTCAAACGGCACGTTGATCTGCTCCTCCACCAACGATCTGACGTCCAGCTTCGTCGATATGTCGGTCGTAGCCAGCTTAGCCAATGCTCTGATGTTCTTCCCTTTCACAATGTTTTGTGTGGTGAGGGTAATTCCTTCAGATCGACAGAGCGACACGACCTGCATTGCGGAAATCGAGTCTCCTCCGAGCCTGAGAAGACTGTCATCAAGGCCGATGTCGGTAGGTTGAAGATTCAAAACACGGGCCCAGATCGTTCGCAGTTGCTCTTCCATTTCGGTCTCAGGCTTGCGACTGACGCCATTATGCATCTTGCGCATTTGCGAAAGTTGCTGAGAAGAAAAGGAGGCACCAAGCTCTCGTAGCTTCTTGCGATCAGTCTTGCCTGAGGTCGTCATGGGTATCTGGTCAATAGGTATGTACATAGTAGGTACCATGTGACTAGGAAGTGACTGTTCGAGATGTTTCTCGATAGCCTGCACCATAGAGGTAAATTGAGTGAAAACTCCGCCGTTCTGGACAGTCTTCTGGTATTCGATGTACTGCGATTCCTCCAGACGGATGAAAGCTGCCAATGTCGCCTTTCCGCCATCAGGCGTGACGACTTCAACAATGGCATCATTGGTGGTCGAGGCGTATGAGCGGAGGTGATGCTCAATCTCTCCAAGCTCTACACGCTGTCCACGCACTTTGATTTGTCCATCGTTCTTTCGGCCCGCATACACCAAGTTATCGTCGGCGTCATACCGCACAAGATCACCTGTCTTGTATAGCCTCCCTTGCCGTCCGCGCTTCAACAACCATGCTGGATCATTGATGAAAGCAGCATTTGTCTTCTCCTCGTCGTTGAGGTAGCCACGCGCAAGGATAGGCCCCTCCACCAACAGCTCTCCAATCGCTCCGTGTGGCACCAGCTTGTTGTGATTCTCCGGGTCGACGAGCCAGTTCAACGATGCGATCGGCTGTCCGATCAATCCTGATTTATACTCTCCCGAGTTTGGGGTGTTTTCCTTTTCGCGAACGAACCCGACACAGAAGACACAGCATTCCGTAGGTCCGTATCCGTTCATGGTTTGGACACTACCCCATCTGTCCCAATCCGCAGCACTCACTTTTTCTCCTCCTAGTACCAAGATCTGGAGGCATGGTATAGCACTTGGATCGAGGAGTCGCGCGACGGAAGGGGTGAGAAACGTCCAGTTGACGTTCATGGTATTAATGGCCTTGACCAGATCATTGCGACGGTCAAAGTCCGATGGGATGCATATGCAACCCCCAAATAACATAGTTGTGATAATTTCGGCGATACAGGCGTCGAAGGTGTAAGAAGCGAACTGAAGGGCTCGAGTAGCATTAGTAAAGCCAAACTTGCGTCCATGATTAATGCAGCTTGTCGAGACTGCGCGGTGCTCCAACACCACACCTTTCGGTACGCCTGTGCTGCCAGACGTGAAAATGGCATACGCAGCGTTATTCGATTCTGCTGCTGTACCAACCGCAGCCGCTGGTAGCTGGCTGACAAACTCCCGGTCGATGGTAACAATGTGGTCAGGCTGGGTCCAGAGAGCGGAGTGTTTTTTCGACACGAGTACAACCGTGGCCTTCGTTTGTTGAACGATTTCCTTGTGTCGAGTTGGATGATCTGGATCCAACGGTACAAACGCTCCTCCAGCTTTGAGCACCGCCAACATAGCAACAACCACCCACATCGATTTCTCAAAGCAAAGCGGAACGAATGTCTCAGGCGTAACGCCTAGCTGAACCAGGTGGCCCGCCACCTTGGTGGAAAGCTCATCCAACTCTCCGTACGTAATCTGTCCATCCCATGCGCAGATAGCTGGTGCGCTGGGTTTCTCCTGCACCTTCTTTCCAATGAGCGTGTGAATACATTCGTCAATGGTCTTCGGGACCGTGTTGTTCCAGAGCCATGACTTCGGAACGTTGTGACCAACCGGTCCTGGGGAGGGCGATGGCAGGTTCAGTTTTCCCATTTTCGAGGTTTGTATTAGAGTATTGCGCCAAAATGAGTGTGTGAGTTAGACAATGTGTGAGCCTGAACGTGCGATAACTTCTAACCAAGGAAGCAGTGTAACTGATTATATCGAGAGATCAATGCGAAACCGACATCCCAGGAAAACAAACTTTTTCTAGCTTCAATACCTCCCTACTTGTGGGGCCGTGTTCGCCAGTGTAATAGCTCAAATTCGGTCAAGTGCGTATTGGGCCAGCACTGTTTCAATAGCCTCGTCTTGTGTGCGCAGAAAATCCAGCTGAGATGACCCGTCAATAACGCAGTATCCCAGATTAACAGCTGTCACATTGCATTCTGACCAATGCCCGTAGGTTTACATCTCTCTACCCCTATCTGACGCCACATTCCACATGGCTATTGCTGAACGGCGATGCATCACCACTCAACAACGTGCATGAAGTGCTAGGAAAGATACAGGACTTGGATCGATGTTGACGTAGCTAAAGCGGCAACTCATTGCACATCCGAGACGCGTTTGAACTGACGTGTTTATTAGGGCCAACTCTAATTTTTCTATGTAACGGTTCTGAACTATGTATCGGGTGAAGCTAATCATATGCCGGCACCCTCCACTTGCTTCAACAAAAGAAGATCGACAAGTAATTGAGTTGATCTAGGCCAACCCCTGTTATTGATCTACCTGAATGTTCCCGTAGGTAGAGGGTAGTATTGTATTAGCGAAATTGCCATAATGGACTGACGCGATGACAATTGCAAATCTACCCGGTGGTTCGCCTAACACAGCTGCTTTTGACTGCCTACATGCTCTACAGAAGGATGAACTCATTGCCACGAACTCAATACGCTCGCACAAGGTGTATCGCTTTTTCTTCATGCGTCGAAGACTCGTGCCATCGTCAGGCACATCATTTTCTTATCTGTGACGCGATGAAGCGTTCACCATCTGTCGAGAGCGAGAGACATGCTCCCCCTGAGCCATCTGCAACATGCTGAAATCAGAATAGTCATTATGTCCGATATGCTCTCGAACTTTCTAGAATGAGCTCCAAGTTTGTGGGGGTCCAAAAAAGGTACAAAGCACTCGTGGTAATTTCCCAGGAAAGTACCAGGTGCGTGATTTTGGGCGCAAAAAGTCTACTTGATTGCCATACCACCACCAAGTACCAGGGGAATACCACACATGTTCGTATCGGATCCGAAGAAATGTTTCGTAGGTGCTTCATGTATATGCTGTGTCGCCTCGCTTCACTACCCTGCGTTTTTCCCCTTTACAAAAACCAACCAGTCGGGTAAGAAAACAAAGGTCTGGATTTCCGAGCCGGGAATTTACTTTGGTTCACGCACTGAAAACTCCAGCCACACTTGTAAATAATTCTGGTCAAAACACAGCATTACAAGTGAGACTGTACATTGTGAGAAGATTTCTATCTCATGACAGGAGAAAACCCCAACGGACATATTCCATCCAATTGTACAACAGCAGAGAACTTGATGCGCCCAAATCCGGACCCATGTATGCGGGAAGGGCTTGGCTAGTCAGTGTGATGGTAGGCTAGTGCGGCATTAAGATCCGCGCGCCACAATTCGCGCATCCACAGACTTTCACCTTGGCTAGCTGAGCCGCTTCGGTTCAAGGCACAACTACCCGATATCGATATAATATGGAGGTACGTCATGCATAAACAGTCTGCAGTATGAACGACTTGTCGTACTTTGGACTGCGGGGTGTAAATTCTTTTCTCGCTAATCTGAGTCTTCATCCACTTTTCCTGCATGTAAGCGTCACGAAACGCAGGAGTAGGTACAGTAAGTTGGTTTTTGGCAGATCTTCATTTCTTGATGATCGGAATTTGGCAGGTGTACAAATCAGGCATGCGTTCCGGGGACGACAGGTGACACTTCTACCAGGGTCCAGGTAAGGGTTTCCTGGTCTTTGACAGGTTTACGAAGACTAAGAAACACGTGTATCGACAGAAGATCACAAGCTATGCCCATTTTGAAAAAGGGAAGGCTGGAATTGCCTGATATTGGGTGTTTCAGGTCTGGAGTGTTTCGATCCCAATTTCATCGCGTCCTCTTAGATTTCAACCACAGAGCCTCGACTCTTCTATCCCAGTGATTGTTTCTCTGTAATAATTGAGAATAGGTGCGGTTTGTTGACGGGGCTGATGAGAATGTAACATTTTAGATCTGAGATACGATCACCATGAGGGGAGCCACCAATAATCAAGTAGAACATCCAACAGCCGTGTAGAAAGTTGCATGAACCTTCTAGCCCCATGATTAGACTTTGTTCCATCAAATACGAAGTGGGTTGAGAGAGGGTTACGCGCATAACCCATGCTCGCTTTACCGTCCGATGACACTGGCGGTTTGCCTATACATCTTCAACAGCACTGGTGGGATTGCCCTCCCCAACGTTCTCAAATTCAGGCATATCTGCCAGCGGTGAGTACCTCCACCCTCAAAATTAGGTTTTTGTGGTCGACTTGTACATGCAACGATATAACAGTGGACCCCAAGATCGATCGATCGTTGGGTTTGTTAAGACGAGGGTCGTGAGCAACCTGAGCCATGAGATATTCGTCATAATCGGACAACTCCGATGATATATTCGGTTGATTGAGAGCGCTAACATCTTGACATGTGTAACTTGTCATCGAGATAAGCGAATGCCCCATTGCAAATGTGGCAAATTTCACTTACCCGTGTGGTAAACTTCTATAGTCCGATCGATTCGACCAAGGTATTCGAGATGGGATTCTACCAAGGATTCCAGGCAGTTGTGGTTGGGGCTCGACTAGTCGAGCTGCATTGCATACATGCATGCGCTATTTTGGCTCCCCAGAATCCGCTCACAAGTTCCTGAGTCGTGGGGGTATTTCGACTATCCTTGGCCGGGTATATCTGAAGCTTTACAGAGACGTCGGATGCTATCGAGCATGAACACAGACTGTTAGGGCCATGGCATCTCTCCTTGGAAATATGAGGCTCGATCGAAGCCACGATTTTTTCTACATGCGTATGGCGTTATCGCCGTCGTGAAAGTAAACCTCGCGAGCGATTTACTATTGGATGATCATTCTAGCATTGACTGAAGAGCACCAAAGGAATGTATATAGCGTGCGGATGCTGGATGTCGTTGGTAGCCTCTCCTGTTCCAGTTCCTCTTCTCGTGTCTTCACAAATACCAAGTCTCAGGCTGAAGGTCCCAAATGTATCAGTAGACAGATTCGCGTGTGCGATGTAGCGTGAGTGCTGACCAGTGATCGTCCGAGTGTGCGGGGAAATGAATTGTGCGAATGCGATGAGTGAACGAACTGAAAAGGAAAATTACCCCTCGTGAAACGAATCGTCCAGGGTATTAGTCGGAAGCGGAGTTTAGTCGCCTTGTCTAGCATAACAGGGCTGAGCGCACAGCCGCGTATCTGATGCGCCAATAGCCCGATCGCGGGCCGATCCTTGAAGCTCGCCAGCGCTCCCGTCTGGCCGCCCCGAGATCCCGAGATCAAAGTTTCGCTAAGAGCAATCCCTGGCTTGTTCTCACACCACATCCACCTCTAAATATACATAAGCTCCGACTACTAGCCCGTTGTAGCCTGTCTTCTCTGCACATGCTATTGCATTGAACTGTCTATTCACACTACATTCCCATCCCATGCAGAGATCAACAACGACAATCCGCAATACGACTCCTGACTCACTGCCTTTAAGCTTAGAGAACACAGTGATGCACCGGCAAACAATTTCAAGAGAGCCTTCGCATCGCAGTTATAATGATGCTGGCCACTCCAGGGCGATTTGCGACTCGTAAGGGGAACCCATGGTCGAAAGATGTATCCACTCCACGCTGAATTGAGGAGCGCATAGGGATGGTAAAATAATTTCCCAGTGACACATTGACGTGAACTTCAACTTTGCGACAGACCACCTAATCACGTGTTCGCCGAATGAACTTTGAATTCCAGAGAACCAATGAAACAGTCAGATTAGTAGCAGGCTAGTATGATTAGGGTAATGCTGACGTATTACATCCTACTCAGCGAAGGATAACAACAAAACGGGTATTATAGTTTGCACGCCTATACGTGTCCCAGCACCTCTTGCGGTTGATATGCCTCTTCAAGATATCGCTCTTCTTCCTCTGTAAGCGTTTTGCCTTTTGCGGCCAGTGCTTCTTCAATGCGCTCAGGACTACTGAATCCAATGATAGGTGCCGTGACGCGACGGTTCAACCAGGCCAGAGCAACATGGCTCATAGGCCAGCCGCGCTGTTGTGAAATATGGCACACCCTTCGAATGATTTCTTCGTTGCTGGAGCTGTTGCTATGGTAGAATGCCCCATTGGGATTGATAGTGGACCGCAACGTGCGTCCGTTTTGATCCGGGGGCGAGCAAGTTGTCCACTAGCCAATGGTGCCCACTGTCTCGGTATTAGCCAGTATCCCATTAGTAGATATCAGTGGACCGCAGAAGATGCTCACCGGTATCAATCCCACTCCAGTCATGTTGCAAAACTTGATCATCTCCCGCTCCTCTTCGCGATATAACAAGTTATAGTGGTTCTGCATCGAAATAAATTTGGTATAACCATATTTCTCCGCGGTGTGTTGTAGGTTCGCAAATTGATGTGTCCACATGGAACTCGCACCAAGATATCGAACCTTCCCAGATCTGACCAGATCATGCAGTGCCTCCATTGTTTCCTCCGGTGATACCGTTTCGTCGTAACGGTGAATTTGTAGAACATCGATATACGTCGTTCCCAGTCTTTCGAGTGAGGCTTCAACTGCGCTGAATATAGCGCCTCTTGAAAGTCCTGTTCGCAGGTTAGCACTCAACCAATACTCTGGGGGGTAATAATGATCAAGACCTACCCCATTGATTGGCATAATCTTTGCTTTGACCAGCAAGACCGTCTTGCATGGTTATTCCCGAGCCTGGGTCATAATTCTCTGTATCACACACCACGCGATAACATTTGGTCATAACCGTGAGCTTGCGACGGGGAATATTGTACGTTTTCATCGCTTTCCCCATGATTCTTTCGGATTCTCCATTAGAGTAGACATTTGCCGTATCCCACTATTGCTATGTAAGTATGATGTTTTCTCTCAGACAATCGAAATGACATATGACTTACTGTGTTGATGCCCCTATCGTACGCATATTTTAGCAACGGAAGGGCCTAGTCGGCAGGGTTATTTTTTTGAACAGTCGCAATGTGAGTTTCATCGTCGTCAAGAGCGAGTGTGCAAGAGATGTAATTACAAACCTCTTTCTCGTTCAAAACCCATGGAAACCATTTCGAGCTTCCAACCTGAAGACCTCCCAGAATTGGGCTAGATACTCTCAGTCCACTTTTTCCCACCTGACGAAATTCTACCTTCGTCGCCTGGATCGATCTTCTCAGTGCATCCGGCACGGACACAAACTTTGCCGCCGAGGATTTGCTCATTTTTAACCTGACTGAAAATAATGGCTTCTATCGCTACGTGGGGAGCTAATTATCTTATGTACATCATTGAAAATACAGCGTGACACTGATCTATACATTTGAGCGGCTGGATAAGCAATCTGAATGAACCGCGATGGGTCCCCACGCCGACAGTCACAGAGAGCGACCGAAAGTTTCTTCTTTTGCTAACGGAGACAGCTCCGACCATATGGTATTTCATTTATGCAAACATGTCTTATTTCGTGTGAAGGGCTTGATAGAGAGCTTTAGAACCGTGTTGATTGATATTAGACTCTAATAGGTGGACTTAGAGCCAATCCGATCGCGATCTGTACCTAGGTGATGCTATAACTACGAGCGATTGTGGCAGCACCCAAGCCCTGTATACATGTCACGATCACCATCGCATGTATCCAAGCAAGCTGAACATACTTCCCAAATGGTCTTTAGGAGTGGCCGATTTTCAAACACCCAAATACTTAGTGGAATAATGGTCAAGGTTTGTGGGCTAATGTGCAACAACTCCGACTTTACTATCAACCCATGATGTCTTCACTCTGCATGTCACCCTGCAAGCACTGAACGCAACTAGATGCAATGGCTTTGGCACGCCACCACGACTATAGTTTATAATGACCAATCATGTCTCAAAGCAGCAGCGCCAAACGCAGTCAGGTTGACGTGCTTTCCTTATGAGCATAAGCGCTGTCCCCGAGCGTTGTTATCGTTTCAACTCTCGCTTTGGTTTCGATAACAGCCCTGCCTAATCCGTTTCGTGTCTGAGTTTTTCTTACCAAACAAAATGTAGCGCTTGGCTCATTGTTCATCTCAGTCAGAGACCGAGATTCCTTGAAGGCATGACTCTAGAACGCGATCACAATACCAACTGGGTTCAGGAGAGGTTCGAGACTGCTGCAGGGCAATGTAAGAGGCAGGTAGTACAGTTTACCCTGCGTGGTTTAAACCGTGCTCCATCGAACCATTGATCTACATGCGCCCCCCAACAACTCGTATCCGATCCTGCATAACACTGGCGTCAGCAGATCATAATCTTCCGGAACAACAACCGAATATGCTCGCTACCCCCTGCGAACGTCATTTACTGCGCAACCTCTATATCCTACCGGTGCGCGCCACACCCGGTTCAAGAATTTATCATTACGCTGGAAAGGCGCACGAGGCGACTGAGTTGTAAACGCTTGGATGGATTGATGTTCACATGGTGAACAGTTTCATCATGCACAATCATGGGTGCGAAAAAGTAATTAAGTGCCGGGTTCCACTGCGGCAGCACGCGCGTCAATTAGATGCATCGCAGTCATTCCCGGAGCCACGCGAAAGCATAATCAACGAAGTGTTAGCACCGGTCATATTACCTCTAAGTAGTGAATTCGACGCTTGCTACACAGCAAGCATAGGTTTGGGGTGTTTCCGAGATTTCAATGCCACTAAATCTGCCCTGACAGGATACTTTCTTATCCCATGATACCTTTGTTTGCCCGCACGCGAGGAACAAAAATTCCAACATCTGGATACTCTCTGTAATTTCAGTGAGCCCGCTGTGCGCAGGACTTGCAGAGGTTCTGTTCCTCAACACCAATTCCTAAGGTAGATCACTGGAATCATTTAGTGCTTCACAGTGCCATCTAGGACATTTTTCATTCAAAACTTCTTGTGTAGATAGATTGTATGGTAAGCCATGATCCAGTCATCATTATCTGTCGGTAATGACTTTACAACATGAAGGCGCAGAGGATGATAGGAAAGCACAGAAGATGGTAAAGATACAGCAGGCAATGTAGTATAATGCATTCTAGTTTGCATTTTAAGAGTCGGTGCGCTACTCAAAGACATTATAGGACAGACTGACGTCTACTTCTATCTTCTATCTCACGATCAGTGCCGAGTTTTTCTATGTCCATAGAATTCCATCACAGAAACTAGAGAATCACAACAGATGCTTCACGTAGCATATACTTTTGTATTTCATGAAAGCATACAAAGGCTGAAAACATGTTTCAGAACTAATAAGTGGCCACGACCCATTGAAGGTGGATTTCTACATGGTACAGTGAGTGACCTTGAAGGCAGGGCGCGGGTCACGTTGAAGCACCGTCTGAATATGATGTCAATCGGAGGAACCCGCATTTTCGGAAGAAGATAATCATGCCTGGTCACGAAACAGTACCTCAGTGCGCGAGGTGTACAATGATGCGCATAGCGCGCACACACGCAGAGATCAGAGTCGCTCGCGCAATGACGTATGGTCGCCCAGCGTATCGTTTCAGCCGATTTACGAAGAGAAGAACGCCCATGAAGAGTTTAATTCTCCTTGGAATAAGCTAGGAAATTGGTCTGTAGGTTAAAGTTTCGCGGCAGTGCGGATGGTACCGCGGGCGGCTAGCCTGCCGAACCGTGGACGAAACCCCATCGACAATTGCACTTATTTTGAAATGCCGGATAGGCCATATCTTACTTCGTGGGTCTATTCATCCGAGAAAAACATGCGGCACGAAGATCCGGCGGACGTAGCATGGGCTGGGTATGTGCGCTTAGGGCCAAACTATACTGTGCGGAAGGCTTTTCAGCCCTCGTATTCGGCCGTTGAAACCATGGCAGCATGAGCTCGCCCAATCAAGTTGGAAGAAACTCAGAATTCAAAAGCAGCGAACACGGTGAAAAACACCGAACACGTTGATTCGGATGTGATATCGTGGGTTCGCAGATCATAGTTGAAAGTTGCATGTGGTAAAGGAAGGCAAGTGATTGGCGGAATACCCGGCTTTCAAATCAAACTATCGCGACCTGGCGACGAGCAGAGGACGGCGATTCGAAGACACTACGTAAACGAAGTTTTGGAGTCCGAACATATGCCTAGAATCGACGAGGATCTGAATTGAGCAAACAGAGAAACGGAAGTGGGGAAGCGTAGGCCAAGCAGTGGTTCGATTTGCGCCGGATCATGCACATAAAAAGGTGCATTATGTTTGACCTTCTCAAAAAGCTGAAGAACGAACAAATACATAGAGAGAGCATGTGGGATGTCGGAAAAAGCCCCCATGTAGACAGATGTGCATTCTAAGCGCTGTTTCAATCCATCGGATGTTTCGCGCTTCTTGTTTGTTGGGGAAGGCGGAGAGAGTCGATAGAAAAAGCAAGGTTCAGGCTAAATCGATCGACGAAACAGCTCAGTCTGTTTTTGGGGGCGTATCTATGAGACGAGCTCTCCGTTTTTCAAGGTAATTCGAATGAATCGATGTAAATAATAGAGGAACAGGTTAATTGAGGTCGATTGTGAGCGTTATTCATCTCTTCCACGGGCATCTCTAATTTGAGAGTACATGAGTGATATTCTGGAAGAGCGCAACCATACTTGATAATAAAATTGTACCCAATACTAGGCTAGCATGAGTATCCTACTCCTGTCCAGCGTTTACAAGATGGCAAGAGTCGTACGTGGTCGAAACAATGTGATGGCCGGATGAGTTACTCCACTGCTGAACAGTTGTCTTCTAGCCATATTCACTAGCACACTTTGGCCCAATCCTTTCTTTTCCCAACAAAAATCTCAAGGTTTTGGTAGGGCGCAAAAGGAGCCTGGAAGGGGGCCGGGGCTACCTCAAGCGCATCGCTCCAAATACCGGCCCCAAGTGCCGAGAATGAACATTCGGGGCCTACCCAGTCACATGGTTTAACACGCAGTAATGTCTGGATTGGAAAGACGTTTGTTGCACGGAAACCATACTCCAGGCCAGCCTCGGAATCGTCCGAACCAATGCACCATTGGGGCCATGAAGACACGTGATCATCAAAATTGCCCTCTTCGGCCACATGTACACCCTCGAGTCTGTTCATCATGTTTGTATGTTTGCCGCGTGTGCGATATGGGTGGGGAAGTTATGCGATGCAGAAGCAGTTAGCATGTTATACAGTAGAATGGCGAAAGATTTCATGGTCACGTGATATGCGCGTTACCTGCAGGACGATGCAGTGCAGTATTATGCAGGGTTGAACAACAGTTGCAATTCGGACGATGAACAGTATCTGTGGTACGCGTGTACTATGACCTTTATAACTTGGCTAAAAAATACATATACCTGCTGGGCAGCGACAACTTTGTTGTCTATGCTCTTTGATACAGTTAATCACTAAATCGCTATAGTGAATGAAGTCTTTATAGAAGTATGTTAGTATCGTTAATAGATGTGTCTTTTTGTGATGTATTGATTGTCAGGGCTGTGAAAGCATGTGTAATACCACTCATGTACGAACTATGATACGTAGCCGTATGCTGGAGTAAATTGTATCTTTCTGGCAACACATTGCGTTTACAATTGAAAATAAACCAACCCATCCAAGCCTATATTCATGAGGCACTTGAAATGAGAACGCAAGAATTGTGGTCTTTATATAAAGGTTTAGGCTACGACCGAGCACGCAAACGCTGTTTCTACAATGTAAATCAACACAATTACATTCACCATCTCCTATTTGGTTAATTGTTTAGTACTTCCCCTGGTTGAATTCGTTGTGTCAGGCTTGCGTTTGGCTGCATTCGGTATGACCTGAACAGGTCCTTGCGATGTTAATCGAATTCATAAAAACCATGTAAACTAACAGATGAGCCCCATTCCTAGAAACAACATGTTTGACAGATGTAGTTCTATGTACATCGTATTTCTTAATAATATATTAAGGCATAATCTTTTCTTCTGAGATCTAAGGGTTGATCTGTAAAAGTAGAAATCTGGGTACATTCTTTCTCTGTGCTCCGTTAGAACCATGATTGATTTTCTCTAAAATTATTTTTGGCTTTCCAGAGCCGAACCTTTTACATCACGATAGAATGGTATGCGGATCATAATCTTCCACTTCCACGCGAGAAATGAGAGCGCATGACATTTTGGAAAGATTAGAATACTGTAGCTGTTATGAAGTACTCTGTTGACACGAACCATAACATCTGTCGATGTGCAAACTTCCCAGTCTTGATCGTGATATCAATTCCCTTTGCCCTGCTTGTCAGCCTCCACAGCCCATGGGATCCATTTACCAATCGTCTCTTCCAGATTGGAGAACCCATTTTTCTTCCCAAGTCTCTTCAGTAGCTCTGAGGCCCGTGCTGTGTCAACAGTACCCTGATCGGGTATCTCTTCAATGTGCTCAATGAACTTCTTTTCTGGACAGTGCTTTCTAAAAATTACCAGGATCTCCTTGTAGGTGAATTGATTTGCGAATGCGATGATGCGCTCATTCACCACATCATCCTGAGTCAACGTCGCCAGAGTAAGTAATCCAGTGTCCTCGACGTCGGTACACCACATTGGTGGAAGCATAGTAGGAACACCCTGATTGCCATCCCACAGCATTTTCAACATAGCCGTCATGCTGATAAATCCAGTGATGTCAAGGCGCACCATGGTACCCCAATTCACATTGGGCACCACGCTATTAAATTCAAAATGGGATTTGTGCTCTTCAACCCATTTGAACCCGAGCTGCTCTGCTTCCAATTTCTTGCAGCAGTAGTTCATGTAACAGCGGAAGAAATCTTCGCTCTTTGGCAGTGTCCGCGCTTGTTTGGCGTATTCATTCCACGTGTTTGTGTCGACATGGTATTGTTTCCCAGACTGATGCATAATACAAGCTGACTGGCTGCTCATATACATAACTCGGCCAACGCTTGGCTCCTTATCTGCTGCTTCTAGAAGACTCTGCATTACTTTAATCTCAAGATCAATGGTCTTTTCCACTTCGGGGAGCATGGCTATTGAAGACGCCAGGTGTGCAATGCCGTTCACACCCTTTACAGCTTCATCGAATGCTCCGGGGGCAGATAACTCTGGGATGGCGACGAGCTCGAAGCCGCTGCCGTAGTGGGTCAACATCCATTGGTGCTTTGAAGGGTCGCGTACGGATCCTCGGACGCGGTATCCGGCATTCAGGAGGACCTGTATGGTATTTCCAGCGATATAACCATTTGCGCCAGTTATCAGTACAAGACCTCCTTCGGGGATTGGCGCCATGCTGGAAAATAGATCTTCCCTAACTTGGCAGTATTTTAGAAGGTTTCCAGCTTCTGAGATTCAGTTTAAGGGCGAAGAAAAGGTGCAGAAGGAGAACACAATTTATAATACTGTATAGAACTAGGTATATGTTGGTGGGGGGGCACGGGTTGAAGGCGGACAGTGTAAGATTTACCCGTGCGAGATATGAGACCTGTTACACGCGTGTCGGTGCGCATTCACAGCCATCCTCCCAACTCAGACTTTTCGACCAATTAAAATGTTGATATAAAGTGCACTGTCAGACGGGCTATCTTTTTAACCTAGAAATAACAGTCGATGAATTCTTAGCTAGCCGTGCCGTATGCAATCAGCGACTAGCGTGCGGCACTGTTTGTCACTCCAGCCCACTCCAAGTCGTGCGTTCCCATTTTCAATATTCTAATTACACAATCACAGCATTAATAAACGCCGCCCCTAGGTTTAAGCTTGACAATGTGACTTTTCATGTGAGAGGTCAGCACTTCCAACGAAAGCTATCGCAAGTGCATAAGCTAGTCCGGGCTAGCGTCGTCTCTAGATATGGTAGACTACGTGAAATACAGTCGATTTCTGATAGTCGATCTCTGGAGGAAAAAGCTCCAAGAGATTAATATGGGTACATAATTGGAGATGAGTCCGATTATCTGGTCCGACCTGGTGAAATGTGAAACTGAGGATAAACGCATGCGCGATTGTAACAAGGCCAAATAGCGGTTGAGACCAACCGAAAGCCACCCGATTATCTGCTTCGTGTGTTCCAATGCTGTACCCAACATCATTCGAAGATTCCTCGCTATGGTCCCCTTTATCGTGACCATTCAAGCATACAGATGTTGATGTGCAAGCAGTTCCAGAAATTGAGCTTTTCCAACTTTGAAATCCATGACTTCGCTCGGGTGGAGGTTGGTGGCCATCAATTGAGATCAATCCAACCAAGTCAACGATGAATTGGGTAGACCTAAAATATGAAAAATATGTACCGACCTTAATTCTCCATGTTTGATTAATCTGTGATGCCGTGCTACTGACCTTTCGCACTGGAGCGCCATTGGCTCCATTAGAGGCAAAGCGCACGTGCCTGTCAGCTAAAATTCAATGTATCTCATAGGCTGCGATAAGCTTAATCTACCGAATGCTCTGGTGCTATCAATTAAAAAAATCGCATTCATGTCCTCGTCTACAATAACGTGTTGTAGTCTTTAGTTCAAAGATTACATATAAAGGCAGTAAATGAACACCGTTCATATTAAATCTTCTTCTGCTCAAGCAACTTATATCTACATCAAAAGCTCTAAAGGTTTAAGTCAAGCAATGGTGTCGCTTAGATCCAACACTGAAAATACTTAATGGTCTTTATCCTCCCTCAAAGCCCACAACGATTGTTAATATAATTGATTCCCTCGCAAGTAGAATTTCTCTAATAAATTCTTCCGTTTCTTCTCAAGTCTTATGGGCTGTCTGTGCCTGATATCATACGTGCATATCTAGTGCGCCGAGAATTTTGCTTTGAATTTGCCCGGTGGGGCCATGGACATGCCTACTACAGTGGGATGAACCAGGTTGTTCTCCAGCTATATAAAACTTCCAATCGTGGCCTTCTAGAACATACCAGATGGTGATTTAGAATTAGATTTGAAGACTATACATGAAATTTGATAGTCAATCCATTTCCAAATTATTCGTTTCTTCGTGAACGGAGAAAATATTCAGCGACTATGATCCACATCATTAACAGTTTCCAATTCAGCAATATGATACCTGAGCATAAAAACCAAATACAATTCTCTCGTGTAATACTTCCTGAAATAGTTTCCCAATCAATTCTCCCGAAAACAGAAAACCGTCCTCCTGGTAGCTGCCAAGCCTCAGCCTAACCCATTCCGGTCCTGTCGTATATTATCGCAGTGTCATTGATAAGAACGTATATGATTCCGATACTCATGAGATATTCTTTGATGAATCAGATCTCACGGAAAAGCTGAATTCAAATGTCGTCTAGTGTATACATTCCTGAAGTCACCGCGCAATTTAGACAGCACAGCTTAAAAAAAAACAAATAGGATTATTCTACCTGTGAACACCATGTGCCTTATCGCACTTTTGAAGTCCGTCCTCTGAAACACGCTGATAAATGACCTGCTGGCCAAGCCCAAAATCGCATATGCCCCCATGATCTAGACCTTCTGATTTCCAAGCGATACGCGCGTATGCGGTATTTTGGAATGTACTTATTCTGAGCGCTGTCATCTTGCTCTGGGGTTTGGTCTTACTCGTATCCAGCACAAGGCTATACACAACAAAGAGAGAACATAATCGAACTCGGATTCCGAGTAGAACTTGCTTGCATTTGGCTGCCTTTCAAACAGCGTGAATCAAATCGACACGGGCTACGGATTGGCCCAGCATTGGAAAGCTTGGACATTAGTGGGACTTACACGCGTTTGATTGTGGCAGGTCGGTTCGTAACGATTATTTGTCATGATTGCACGTATGCTGCCGAGGTCACAAGAGAAGCCTGGGGGAAAGAAACAGGGTGGGAGGGTACAGCGTGTTTATCGGAACAGAAGTGTGTGCCAGGAAATGTTTCGTGTCGTTGTGAATGGGCGCATCAATCTCTAAATGTAAGATGAACCCATCTTTCAATTTAATGTTTATTCATTCGCAAGCAAAACTATCTAGATATCCATGGAAAAAGAAAACGGTTATATAAAAAAGAAGGAAAAAAACAGAGGCAGCTTTTATCGTAATCATCAGAAGGAAATAGTGTGTATATAAAAGTCTAATTCGAAGTTAGTCACCAAATCATTCTTCGACCTCCTCTTCTCCTCCCCTCCACCTTCACGACACTCAAGCTATATCCTCAATAGTCATATCGTGCACCGCCTTGATAATCTCCTCGGTACCTTTCCTCAGCAACAACTTCTCAGGCGTCACCCCAAGAATCTCAACGCTCTCATAAATCTCCCTCTTCATCTCGTCAATTATATCATGGATCTTACTAATCGCTGTGTAGTGGCACTCAAACACGTGCTTCAGCACCGCAGCGCACCTCGCCACATCGGCAAAATGGTCCGTGTAAGCCCTCGCTTGTATTCCGTTCAGATAGATGTTCACCTCTCCCAACGCCGCCTGCAGCCGGGTGGACAGATCTAGGGTGCCTTCTTGGACGGACAGCACTCTCTCGGTCCACCCTCGAACCAGGCCATCGATCGAGCCGCGGATGATCTCGGCAGAAGGTGAGCGTTCAAGCTGCTCTGGACACCCTGTGGGTGTCTGCTCGAAGCGACTTTGAGCCTCGAGATCGTTTTGGATCTCGACCAGGCTGTCCGCGATGTCTTCCCACTCGGACTGATTGGGTGGCGCCAGTTCGCCAATGAACATCTGCTGCAGCATCGTCTCGATCATATATGTGTCCTTGTGCACAGTGTCAAACATGCTCTGCGCCTCACGTCCACTGCAATGTGCAAGCACCTTTTCACCACCCGGATGAAAAGTGGGCAGAATCGAGATGTCGAAAACGCGACTGCCAAGCGCAAGCCACCGGTCTTCGGGCTGATTATGCAGCGCAAGCTCAGTGCGAGGGATCATACGAGGTGCCTCCGTACCCTTTGTCCCCGCCATCGTCGAGCTTCCGGCAACATGCAACCGCAACGGTGGCAACTCAGACGTGAGGATAGGGCGGAGCCGCGTGCCCAGGCCGCGGAATATCGTCTGCGCATCCCCGGCCATCTTGGGCCTTGCCTCGAGGCACTTGGCGACGTCCAGCCCGAACTCCGCCGACCCGCAGACGTACCACGTCGTTTTGCCCTGGTTGAACAGCGAGCATAGGCTAAGGTATCCTGTGACCCTTCCCGTGAATGGCTTCAGCCGGTTCGCGAGCAGAGTCCGCACGTCGCCCAAGGCCGGACGCGACAACGCGACGACGACGCGCAGCGCAGATCCAAACTTGGCGGCCAGCCGCTCCAGGATCTCAGAGTACGCCAGCATGCTGTAGTCGCGGGTGCCCACGACGAGACGATACCGCCCGACGAGTGTCTCCTGGCGGGCGAGCCAGGCCAGATATACGCCTACGGCACCGCCCTGCGCGATGAAGATGGTCTCATCGCGCGGACTGGTGTTCGCCTGGATGCGGAAATGCGGCGTGGATTTGATGGCGAGGCGGACAGGAAAGCTGGCCTGCTGGTTGCAGATGTGCGAAGAGACGGCGCCGTTATTCCGGACGCAGACCTCGACCGAGCTGGCCAATTGGCAGGACCCACCCGCCGCCTTGGTCGCCCAGTGCAGGACATCGATCAGGGTGATGGAGTAGATGCGACTGTGCCATTCTACTTGGCCGTCTGCGCCCTCTAGCGGCACGCTCACGGAGAGGGTGTCGCCGGGACTGACTACCAACGGAGTGGAGAAGACGAAGCGCGCCCGGGCAGTCTCGACGTTTCCACTGGGACTGAATAGCAGCGGCGTAGACCACGCGTACCCGTCGATGTCGAGGTCCCTCTCGTTTGGCCCGAAGCGGATGCTGATCGCTTGGTGGAGCGTATTCGACAGATGCGTCTCCGGCGACGCCGCCTTCTGGACGCCGGAAGATGTCTTTCCGCGTCCAGCGCGCAGGGCGAGAATGATACGCATTGCCTTCTTCCGATGGATATCGTACATGTTCCGCAGACCGTGCTGGAAGCCATTCCACGCCTGCACGAGGGGGTAGCGGGCTCCGCCCTTGGCGATGTGGGCGCGGAGCGACGGGGCGGACGCCAAGCCAGTCACGAGGGCGGTCACGCTTGGCGGGAAGAAGCGACTTCGGGACGCCAGCGAGTCTGGGAGGATCGCTTGTCCCTTCGGGTCGGCCCGCCCACTAAAGCCATCGAGCATCCAGAAAAGCGGGCAGTCGGACCCGCTCGATCCAATGTCGCAGACGCCGCATGCCTTGGACCACTTTGCGAACGTGTGGCCCCAGATAACCTCGTCGATCAGCATGGAGAAGAGCTCCTCGTTGGCGCACGCAATCGCCAGCTGGAGGTCCGCCAGCGCCTCGCACATGGCCAGCGAGCTGGCGGGGCTGTCGTCCAACCGCGTCAGCAGGGCTGGCATGCGTTGTAGTCTTGTGATGCCGCCGGCGTCCTCGAAGATCTCCTGGCACCGTCGTTGTGTGCCGTTCGTCCGTACCATCTCGTGTAAACGCCCCATCTCCTTGTGGCATCCGCGACTGGCGTAGGGCCCCTGGTCCCAGATGTCACCGCGGGCGGTGCGGTTCAACAGGTTGACTCTGTCTTGCTTCACTCGGTCCGCAAGGGGCCAAGCACCTACCGCCTTTGCGGCCGTGGCCTCGTCGAACAGCCCTTTTGCCATGGCCAGGGCGGCGAGCACCATCTGTTCCTGGCCGAAAGGGCGCTGTTGCGTCTCGCACGCGAATCTCTCGTCAGTGAGGAGGAACTCATCCAGCATGGCTCTGAGCTCGAGCTCATGGAAAACCTGGATGACCATCTTGTGTTCGTTCAGCGTGGAAGGTGTTGTGAGATCGTCATCTTCCCTGGGCCAGTGATATGTCTGCTCCAGACATGTGAGGTAGACGCTGAGGGCGGTACACAACTCTTCGCATTCCAAGGCTGCCACGGACATATCCATGAGAGATCTTGACCCAAGCTGTTCGAGTTTCAAGCTCAACTCTTCGACTAGGCGACGATGATTCCCTAGCTGGACTGCACGACCGAGGTCCTCAAGAGCCGCAGAGATGGCTCTGAACCCTTCACGTCCCGGCCCCTCCGGTATCATCCCCTCGAGGGCCTCATACCGGGGAACGGGAGGCAATTCACCCAGTGGACTCAGTGAACCCATTGCAGCTACAACAACCGACACCCTCAGCAGACAAACAAACAAACAAAGTAAGAGCTGGTAGCACCAAAGAGTGGCTTGTCGAGAATAGAAAAAAATTTAGTCACAACGGGCGGGGAAGCGGCTCGGGGGTATAAACCGTCAGCAGTCGCTATGGTGAGCTACCGTGGCTAAATTTTGCCATCTCCGAGCAATCGAGGCATCGCATGCTAGGCGTGCTACGATGATACGTAGCAAAGGGATCCGCATCCTTGCGAGGTGCTCTAGCGGTCAAACCGGTCAGCTCCACGTTCGTCCGGACGCGGTGGTATAGGTTCGATGGAACTATTGCGTCAAGCTCGCGCACTAGGGCATCAGGTATCCAGCTCGGCTGCAAGGGTGCTGGGCGATTCCTTCGCGGGTACGAATGGTTCGGGAGCTTTTTGCGAGACTACACGTGCGGTGTACGGCTGGTGGTGTTTGGAGTCGACGTTCAGGTTGGACTTGTACAGTTGAGGGTGGCGTTTGATTGCGATTGTTCCTTGGTGGAATCTTGGTCGGACCCACCGCTGCCCAGGCCTTCCAAGTCTTGACGGTAGGCACCTGTTTCGCAGTTATCCGTCCGCAGTACGCGGAATTAACCAGTTCAGTACTAGCAGTGAACAGCGACTACATGGTGGCATTCAGGCCAGCAATGGCATGAATCACGGTCACTTGAAAAACAGAACTTTTACCATTATCAGAATTTGGCCACCATGGTCTTTTCCGGCTTCTTTCACATGATAGTTACATGCCCTGTCATTTTTTTTTTATTTTTTTTTCCAAAATTGTACTCCCAGATTCACACCTCCTCAAACCTCATATGCCTCCCAATGTACCTTTGTACCTCACTTCGCCACCATGAACCGAATCTCAAGTATACCATCGAACCCAACCATACATTCAATACACTCTCCCAATCCGAACATACATACATACAGTCTTACATTTCATTACAGCCCCAGCTACCCCCCATGCGGCTACACTCCCTCCCACCCGCATGCAGCCCCAGACCCGCGCCCAACCCACCTTCCACTCAAGAAATAGAAAACAAACCACTCAATCTCACCACCATCACATCCCCCTCCCCTAACCATAACCAACCAATCCCCTCCCCAGCCCAGCCCAGCCCTCACCATAAATGGCGCAATCCACCAAGGCAATCACGATACTCTACACAGCTCCCAGGATCAAACTCCGCACCCCAGGCCCCCCCATACCAGAGCACTTACCGAATCCATACATCCATAAATTAACCTCACGTGCGGGAAGGATGCGCACCCCGGGGCTCGGCGCCCGGACGCCGACATCAATCCTGACATAGGCATGCCTGCATGCACGCACGCATACCCATGCTCGCATGCACGCCTACATACACAAAAGCCTACACAACTGCACGGGCGGAAGGGAAGGAAGGGGAAGAGCCGCGCTGACACATGCGCTATACTGTGGAGTACGTACATACGCACATAGTACATACGTACATACGTACCGGCATGCGCGACGCCGTTTCCGTTTCCGTTTCCGTTTCCCTACCCTACATACATACCTCAGCGGCGTCAGCCGTGGTCGTCGCAGCGCTACGCTACACCACGCCTGGAAAATGGTTTCCCCAAAGCGGGCACCCGTGCAGTTCTAGACTGCGCGGCGGGAGCGAGGGATCCGCCTGGCTTCCAGACGTGCCATTCAGATGGAGCTGTGTACGTGGGTGCGTGAAGCGTAGCGGGGACGCGTTTCAGGTGCGCGCAGAGTACTGCCGTGGTGAGGCCGGGGCTTGCCAGGAGGAGTGGAGTGGAGTGGAGGAGTGCACAAGTGTGGTGCGTGCTGAGGATGGGATGGGATGGGAGGAAGAGGGAGCGCGGGAAGGGAGGGAAGGGAAGGGAAGGGGGTAATTATCCGAGGGGAAGGAGGGCCGTTTTGCACGCAAGGGGATAAGAGTTTGGCTTAGTAGCTTAGTATGGGGCTTGGGAGGCTTATGTGCGTGGGCGCTTGGGGGCAGGGAGAGCTACATGGCTTGGTGGATTCGGTACGTACAGTATGTATCTGCGTATGTATGTATGTATGATGTGTACAATGTGTGAGCACCAGCGTCGGGCAGTGATCACAGCGCTAGGTTTTTAGGCTGTTACGCGTCTCGTATCAATATGGAGGATGTGTAGAAGTAGAAACGGCGGGCTTCGTCTAGTCAGTGGCCTACACACCTAGTGTACATACAATGTATGCGGCTCACTACCGCCTAGCCCCGGACTTGAATATACACATGTATGTATGTATGTATGTATACACGTCTCGTCTGCACCCCGTCCGTCTTTACGAACCTACATCCATACACACTACACATGCAGGAGGCCGCCCAGCCAAGTCCTCGATCGCGATCCCGCACATCCACACACATACAGACCGTTACGGAAACCTAACCCAGCACGCAGCCGAACAGTGTGGTCCCGGAGGAAAGAAACTCCCGCGACGTCTGGAACAAGCAGGAGCCAAGATGACGCACCCTGCTGATACCGGTGGGGAACAAATTCTTAGTTTTCATTTTATTTTCAGCCCCCAGGTGATAAGTGTCCAGGTACTCAAGATCGGGTGCAAGCATGCGAGGTGGCTCGATCGGGAATTTTAACTCATGGTGTCTGGCGTGCTGTGCGGTGCACGCACTGGCGGGTTAGCTGGCTAGCTGGCTGGGCAGGATTTGCTTAGTTGTTGCTTGCAACTTGCATGTATGCATGCATGGATTCAAAACACACACCAGTTTTTTTGGGTATAACTAAATAATTCTTTTTTTTTGCTTCTACTATCTATGTCGTATATCTCATATACGCATATGTATCTCTAGCCAGCACATGTAGAACGCCCTAGGTAGCCCCAGTCCCAGCCCCACCTCCACCTCCACCATCTATCCATCCACTTCACCCATCCACATACTCACACACTCACACCCCATCCCTCCTCCCTTCCTACGCCCCAAAAACCTTCACCTTCTCCTCGACGGGCTTCATCTGCCTCGGCTCCGGCCCGCCGCCCACGCGGCCGCCAAACACCAGCTGGGCCGTCAGCCTCCAGTTGGCGGGCAGCGACCAGGCGGCGTCGACCTTGGCGTCGATGATGGGGTTGTAGTGCTGGAGGTTGGCGCCCAGGCCCTCGGCCGAGAGCGCCGTCCAGATGGTGTGCTGGAGCATGGCGTCCGACTGCGCGGCCCAGACGGGGAACTCGGCGGCGTAGGTCGGGATGTTTTCTGCGTACGATTGCACGATGGAGGTGTCGACGAAGAAAAGGACCTGTGGAGGGGGCGGTTAGATGGAGGGAGGGAGGGAGGGAGAGAGGGGGCACGTGAGGAGGGGGGTGGTGGGTAAGTGATACAAGGGACGTGTGGGTGAACAGAGAACTGTGTCTCGGAGGAGGAAAAAATGGGATAAGGTATATTCGTATGTGCGAAATCATCACTCACAGTGCCGCCTGCAGCCTTGAATCCAGCAGTCTTCTCCCCGGTAGCAACCCACTGGTCCTCGGTCACGCGGGCCTTCAAAACCTCGGTCACGATATCCCACAGCTTGTCGTGCTCGGCGCCGTACAGGACAACCGCCCTGTTGGTCTGCGAGTTGAACGAGCTGGGCACCGTCTGCATGGCATCCTGCACGATCTTTGTGATCTGGGCCTGCTCGATGGGTAGCTTCTTGTCGAGGGCGTACCACGAGCGGCGGACGTCCACCGCTTCGAGGAAGGAGGCTGACATTTTGGAAGCGGGTGATGCAGGTGGGCGCAGGATTCGAGTTGCTTGCTCGAAGAGGGGCACGTTTGGGAAGAGGCTGAGAAGAAGGAGGATGAGGAGGGGTAGGAGAAGGGTCCAAGCTGGGAGTGATAGCGTGGAGGGTCTACCCGGGTTTATGTATGGCGCCATGGGGCTCAGTCAAGTGAGTGCGTATGTACTAGATAGGTAGGTACCGTAGGTGGGTGGGTAGGACCTCGAAATTGCTAACCCTGGGCCCTTTCACCAGGTGGGCTGCGAGGGGCAGTGAGGGGCACCGGTATCCCCGCCGTTACAGAATGAAAAAAAAAATAGAAATACAAAACGCGGCCCGTATTGAAGGTGATTATGTACATATCAAAACGTATTATTGCAGGAACATGGGCCGGGGGCAGTGAGGCTCCACTCCACATGCTGTATGTATGTATCCGTGTACCGTAAGAACGATAGTCCGCAGGGTAAAAAAAAGGCGGTAAGCGCTACAGAGGAGCCTCAAGATTTGCCGGATGGAGAGATAGCCGAGCTGGTACCGTTATGGAAGGTCATGAGTATCAGATGGGCACTGATGCCGCGCCCATACGGCGGAGCAACCAGGTAGCATTCCTTTGCGTCTGCGCTCCAAATTACAGGCTTTGGACGACGGAAAAATCCGCACCCACGCTGCTGAGCATATGTAAGGCCCGCTGCAGGGTCTCCATGACCGTTTGCCTCCTGTGGGTAAAACTCCTTTCGTCGGCACTGCAGGAATGCGGGCCTGACGATCTGCGAGGGCTCAACACCAAAAGCTCGCCCCACTACGACTCCGCGATACATACATACTTAGATGCGTGTGGACGTCCATCGTCGCCACCGTCCCCCCATGCGCGCCAGCGCGAACAGGCCATGGAACGGCCAGCTCGTCTCGCTCGCCAAGTTGTCCCTTTGTCGAGCGCCGCGCCAAGGGGTCGCCTCAGTGCGTGCGTGCTAGGTTTATTGGCTCTAATTAGATTGGTAATCCCCTGCACAGCAACACGCCGAGTCGCGAAGGAGTGACCATACATATATCTAGGTATACGGTGCTTACTGCGCGCCCGTAGAATTACGACATCCCCTCTATATATCGTCAATAGATATTTCTTCTCGCCTGTTCTTCTCCCCCGTCTCTTTCTTGCTGCGATACTCAAGTCACGCAGCCATGTCGGGGTCAGAGAAGACTGCCACAGAGGTCGAGCTCGACGCTGTCGGCCGTGTCTCCAGCAACGATCCACCGGCTGAAGCAGCGTCGTCGGAACCCGTTGCTCCCAGCAGGCTGCGTACGATTGGCATTCTCGTAACGCTCGCGTCTGTCTCGCTCCTCAACACGTTCAATTCGGGCATGCTGGTGGTGGCCCTCCCGGCCATGGCCAAAGAGCTGAACATCAGCCAGAGCTTACTGCTCTGGCCTGCATCTGTGTATTCGCTGGGGCTATCATGCTTCCTGCTGCTCCTCGGCGCCATCGCCGACGTCGTCGGCAACCGCCCTGTATTCCTGACAGGCTCCCTGCTGTACACGGCCTTCACGCTCGCCGTGTCGCTCGCCCGGACGGGCAACCAGCTCATTGCCTTCCGCACCCTCCAGGGCGTCGCCATGGCCTTTTGCATGCCCCCCGCCGTGAGCACCATCACGTCCACGTTCCCCACGGGGCGCACCCGCAACACCGCATTCGCCGTGTTCGGCGGCGGCAACCCAGTGGGCTTCGCCCTCGGCCTGGTGCTCGGCGGCGTCTTCGTCCAGGTCTCCAGCTGGCGCGTCGGCTACTGGATGTCCACCAGCATCAACGCCGCGTCCATGGTGCTGGCCTGGTTCGTACTGCCGCGCCGCACTGAGGCCCGCCTCCCCATGTCCGACCTGCGGCACCGCCTCACGCACGACTTCGACTGGGTGGGCGTCGGCTCCGCGAGCGCCTGTCTCGCCCTGCTGTCCTACATCTTCGCCGAGTTCACCCACGGCGCCAGCGGCGTCGTAAAGAAGCCGCATGTCATCGCGCTCCTGGTCATCGCCGCGCTGCTCATCCCCTTCTTCATCTTCTGGGAGGGCCGCCAGGAGAAGCTGAACCGGCCCGTCGTCCTGCCCAACAGCGTGTGGCGCCGCGGCGAATTCACCGCCGTCTGCGTGGCCGTCTTCCTCACGTGGTCGTGGTTCAACGCCTTCAGCTACTTCGCGACGCTGTACTTCCAGGTCTCGCAGCAGCTAGACGCCCTGCAGACGGCACTGCGCTTCCTCCCACTGGTGGTCGCCGGTCTGGGCACCAACTTCGTCGCCGCCGTCATCATGGACAAGATCAACGCGGGCATCGTCTGCCTCGTCGGCGGCGTCATCAGCGCCGCGGCACCGCTCATCTTCACGCTGCAGGACCCCTCGTGGTCGTACTGGGTGTCTGCCTTCCCGGCCGTCATCATCGGCGTCATCAGCACAGACTTGCTGTTCAACGTCAGCAACCTGGTCATCACCACAAACTTCCCCAACGAGAAGCAAGCCCTTGCAGGCGGGGTCTTCAACACGGTCGCCCAGCTGGGCAACAGCATCGGGCTCGCTGTGACGGCCATGATTGCAGCCGCTGTCTCGGATTCTGCCGAGCGCGGGGGACGCTCGTACAGCTATGCCATGCTGCAGGGGTATCGGAGCGGCTTTTGGACGTGCTTTGCGGCGGCTGTGATTGCGGTCTTGATTAGTTCGATAGGGCTGCGGAAGGCGGGCAAGGTGGGCATGAAGAAGGAGGTATGAAATAGTATATATAGCATAGCACACGCGAGGTCGTGCACCCAAAAGCATGTTTTGATCAAATGATACCCAGTTTTAAGTGGTCCATATTCGTCCCCTACATGTATCATATGATCAGAAGAATTCTCTAAACATGAAGTCAGCCTGGAATTCTTCCTGTGCTGCAGAATCTCGGGTTGATTCAAGGGAAGCATGACAGGGGTAAATATCAAAAAGCCAAATACCAAAAAAAAAGTTCGTATACCCTCCGACTTACCTTCCAATCCATCCCTTACATGTATTGGCCTTTGAGCTTTCCCTTCTAGCATCTCCTTCACGTAGTCCTCAAACGTCGTAAACTCCATGTCGGGATATAGATCCTTCCCAAGAACCTCCCTCCCCACGCCCGCCTCCTTCGCCGCACCCACCAGCGCCACCTGATTCCTCAAAGTCGCAGCATTTACTGCCGAGATCACGACATGCGCGCCCGTCAGGGGCTGCACGAGGGCGTCGTGGGGGCCTTTCAGATCCGCGGCGATGACCTTGATGCCGGCGTTGCGGAAGGCGTTGTTCTGGGGGCTCCAGGGAGAGAGGGGAGGGGCGGGTGAGGTAGGTTGTGTATGTCCTGTGTATGGACGTGGGGGGTTGTTAGTTGTTGTGTACATGTATATATATACATATGTATATAGGTAGATAGATAGGTAGATAGATAGGTAGATAGATAGATGGATAGTATGAACACGGCCCGGTTTGAATTGTACGTACATACACATCCGGGCCATCTCCATGCCGCTCGTAGGCAGGCGCCGACTTACAAATTCCGGGGCCGCGGACTCGAGCAGGGCGGTTACAATGGAGCCCTCGGCCTGTTTCGCCTGATGCGCTGGAGACGATGACTTTTATGTTGGTTTGAGAACAGCGATGGGGCGTTCGATAACTAGCGATGGGGCGTTCGATAACGTGCGATGAATAAATAACGTACGGCGTGGGAAATGTGTATATACATACAATGCGTAAATGTATATATATGGAATGCGAGATCGGGAGCTGTGGCCACGTTGGACGGTTTCGGAACAAAGGAACAGCACGCTTGAGGGGTAGACGATGGGTAGACTATGTATGTATGGAGCTTGTTGTTTGGCGCGGTGTTGCGCAGAGCGGTGCAGAGTGATCTGATTATGTAGTCACGTTCGAGAAGTTTCGTCCGAGGCTAGGACTAGCACCGTGGAAGGTGGCAGTTTCCGGTGCCGAGACGTCATGGTCGATGCGAATGATCATGACCTGATGGCAATGCTTGGTTTAGGTGTTGAGGTTTCCTACACGAGTATGGTGTAAAGCGTTTTACGCCTGCCTTTTCCAGCGACCCCTACAAGAGGGTGAAAAGCTTGCCATACATATGCTGGAAAGGTACTAGTATTGTGCTTCTTTTCGTTTATGTCGTCATGATTTAACCAGATTACATGTATATTAACATCAGTTAGATAAATGATGAAATACAACTAGGTGCGCTGATAGATGAAAAGGGTGCACCAGAATCATACATGAAATAGGGAAAAGATGGCCAGAGTCAGTTAGAGAGCAGAGCGGTATATGTAGTATTCTAACTAATGTTAGTAGATTACTGTCAAAAGACTTTATGATTGGTCATGTTTTTCACTGTCCGGGTAATCGGAGTAGGATCACTGTATAGAGGCACCTTAGACTACGCTTGGCGGAGCATGTATGCAGGTACGTAGTTTCTACCCTCGCGCGGCCTAGAACGTTCAAACTCATCTCGTATAGCCCCCTTAGCGCGGCTGGAACCCGAGTAAATGTCCATAAGCAAATAGCACTAAAAGCAGTTCGTCAGGAACCGCCCTAATTTTAGCACAGAACCACGGAACTAGCAGCGGAGACCCCACTGGGCCCCCCACTAGATGGACTAAACAGAGTCTACGAGGTACTTTTCGATAAAGTTATGGTGGCGTTTACAGGCTGGTAAAGCTTGTTTATCTAGTTGGGAAAAATCTAACGCTGGGTTCGCATCGCTGGAGTTTATATAATCCGCACGTTTATCCTGTCGCCAGATATTGTCACCGCAACTGGACATCCATCCCCTCATCAACCGCCACGATGAAATACTTCTCTCTCCTCCTCGCCTCCTCTCTCGTCGCCTCGGCCAACGCCGCCAGCCGCGCTCTCTTCACCAACCAATGTAGCCGCTCCATCTGTACGCCCCACACATCCCACTCCCTCCGCAATCCCCCTAACAAATCCACCCCAGACTTGAGAGACCTGGGTTCCACCACGGAACCCATCGCCTTCGAAAAAGACGGCTCCTTCGCCTACGCCCTCAGCCCGGGCCTCACCAGCCTGGAGCTCCTGCTCGGCCCCGTCGTCACAGCCAACACCTGGCGCAGCGCCATCAACTTCACGTCGACGGACTCGGCCCTCGGCTACAAGGTCTTCAACCTGCGCGGTCGCTCGTTTGCGGATTACCCCATCAAGGTGACGCCCAAGCCGGACCGTGCGGACTGTCCCAGCACCACTTTTGGCTGGAATGTTGATAAGAATGCGAAGGTTGGGGGCACGTGCGAGAGAGGAGACGCGGAGGTGGATCTCGAGGTTGTGTTCTGCGACGGGCACTGTAAGAGCGGGGGGAGTCTTGCGCGAATGGGGAGACCTGTTGCACGACTTGTGTTGGGAGCTATCGTTGTCAGCAGGGGAATAGTGCGGCAAGTGATATCTATCTTCACCCGGAGATTGATCCGTGATGGGCGTAGGGTACCATCTAGGCTGGTTGGATTTTATGAAATGGGAAATGTAGCTGGATGATTATGTAAATGAGTAATGCGATCATCATGGACTGGGGGTTTTTTTTAACATCCCTTGATCGTGCGTGCTTCTAAGTCACATTCGGTGTCAGTTATCTTTGTGGAATTGGATGTTGTATTGTGCTTAGAGGGAAAACTATCGCGATTGCATCTCTAGATATGCAAGTTTAATTTCATAGTACTAGTCTTACTCTAATTTCTAACTTGAGAGTAATCCAGATTCTAGTGCAAGGAATAGTAATCGATATATTCATAGTTGGGTAAGACCAGTTTTCTTAACCCTTTAAACACTAAACTGCTCGAAGCAGAGTCAATATAGTCTTGGGTGGGAAATCTCCAGCTTAAGAATAGACTCTGGGGGAGTATATACCACCCTCCAAATTATTGTAACGACAGATGCCTAGTTTCCAAAGTAAACACTGCCCTTAAAGAGATAATAATCAAAAGTTTTTTAGACTTAAGAGCACTCTCTAGAGTAAATAAGAGAAATCTTTTATTATATTAAGATCTTTATCACAGATATTAAGATATTCTTTAAGTCGGTATTCTAATATATGTGATTATTAACATATATCATTAGGAGGGTCATGTAGCTATACAATCTTTAAAAAAAATCTAGAATTACCTTAGTAAAAAAGATATTTTATAATATTAGAAATTGAGCAATAGTGGGGTAGAGGTATTAAGTCACAGGAGATATAATATAAAAAAACTGCCCAATTGCTAGGCCCCTTAATCTTATATATAATTATATATATAGTTTCTAGCCCTATAATCTTCCCTACGTATGCAGGGGCGCATGGAAATACCTAAACTAAAACTGATTTATTACCTTGTATTTCTAACAAGGTTCTATTATTTGCAACACTAGATAATTTACTAATAGATAAGAGGTATACCCGGTCACTTCTGACAATACTCAGAATAAGCTTTATTAGTAAGACTAAAACATTAGTTACCCTACCTAGTCTTAAACTCATTTACCTATCTCGATTATATGCTACACAGACAGACATTCCGCATATATATATATATATACTCAAGGCTGAATCTAGCTCTAACACTACATTATCTATTCATAAATAAACTTCTATTCTATTCTTTAACGCAATGTCACAGATCTTTTTACTATAGATATATAATTCTCACTCTAATTTATTACCTTCCCTTTCCCTTAATTACATCTCCTCTCTAGCGCTCAATTCTCTACAGTCCTATATATCCTCTTGCTGCACCCTTCAGCCTAGAAACACACGGTACTTCTTTTATAAATATTATCTCTTCCTTAATTCTCTACTTGAGCTTCCCTCGATTCTGTATTCTGTAAGAAAGGAAAGTAATAATATTTCTGTGAAGATGATGGGTAGTTTAATTTAAAAAACATGTAGTTGCATATGAATATCTACACTACTGGCGGGTTATGTCAGATTATTAGAATGTGCATGGGTTATGTATGACTACCTAGGTTAGATTAGATTAACTTAAATTGTGTACTCATATCGCTTTATATTATCAACGTTGAGGAATTTGAATGCGTGAAGGATGGGGCAGGGGTATGTATTGTATACTACATATTCAGACGTATATCACAATTATCAACCAAGATTTCTCCTTCCACCTGAGCTTTCCCTTTTCCTCTCCTCTCTATTCTTCCCCCTCCTCTCTCCTCACCCCACAATCTCCCCCAACCTCCTCCCCCCACAATCCACCTTCTTATACCTAACCTCGACCCCACATCCCCCCTCGACCCTCCATCCCCTCCCCTTCCCATTCCCAGCCCTCTTCCCCTTCCCACTCCCCTCCGCCCCTCCCACCCCAACATCGGCACCCCCAACAACTCCTCATCCAGCTCCCCCTTCCTTCCCTCCACCTCCACCCTCAAGAAACAACCCCACCACCCCCTCCTCACCGCATGCGGCCTCACGGCATGCACCCTCTCACTCATCGCCCTATACCGCTCGTGCACGCGCGCCTCCTCGCTCAGCGCATCCCCGTCCCCTTGAACTTGGCGTTCGGATTGATGCGCAGCAGGGCGTCGAGCTGGGCTGGGGACAGCATCTTGAGCACCACGGGGCGCGGGTAGGGGTTTGTGATGCGGATCCAGTGGCGGTTGTCGAAGAGGTGGAATGTGGGGTTTTTGGTACTTTTGTTTTTGCTTTTGTTTTTATGGTCGTGGTTGTGGGTGGGAGAGGATGTGGATGTGGATGTGGATGTGGAGGTAGAAGGGGGATGCTGAGGCGGAGGGAAGGGAGTTCTGCTTTTGAGGGCGGGAGGCGTGTTAGTGTCCATTCGTTCAGCGGGACGCCTGGGGCGGACGGAGCTGGTTTGAGGAGCGGGGTGGTCGTTGTATTTTTGATCCACCAGCAGTTTGCGGCGGAGAAGGTTGGCTGGGAGGGGCGTGTGGGTAGCGAAGAAGGCGTGAGGGAAGGGTAGATGGTAAGCACGGCGTTGGCGATTGTCTCGACGGGGGTTTCTCCATGGGGGATACCAGGTCGGCGATGCGTTGGAGGAGGTGGTGCGCTGTGTTGCGGGCGTGGAGTTTATCTGATTCGGAGGGGGTGGCGTTCGGGTCGGGGAGCATGGCTTCGGCGGGGGGAGGCGCACGGTGACGATGCCGGTGGAGAGGGTGAGTTTGATGGGGCATGTGTCGAAGAGGGCTTCTGCGGCGGCGCGGTGCCGTTCTACGCGGGCGCGGGTGGTCTGCGCGAGGGCGAGCAGCGAGTCTTTGGACAGAGCGGCGGGCAGGCGGTGGTTCTTGATGACGAAGCGGAGGGCGTTTCGCAGGGTCAGCGTCTTGTCGTGGTTGGTCTTGTCCTCGGCCCATGGCATCTCGTGCTCTTGACATGTGGCTATCAACCTGCTCTTGCCAAAGTCGAGCAGCGGTCGGAGGATCCTGATTCCGCCGTGTTCGACTAAGCGGTTGGTGTAGTCGCCTTTTGGTACGGGTCCACCGCTGTGATAGACGCCGTGTATACCGTAGCACTCGGGGATCCATTCAATGGCTTTCATGCCCTGGAGACCTGACCTCAGACGGCCATGTAGCAGACGCATCAGGAGCGTCTCCGCTTGATCGTCTGCATGGTGTGCTATCAACAACGAGTTGATATTGTGTGCCCTGCATGCTCTGCCCAGCGCCTGGTACCGCAGTGTACGGGCTTCCGTTTCGAACCGGGTGTTGGCCTCGGGATCAAGGCCCTTGGGCCAAGTAAGGGGGATGATGGTCGACTGGATGCCCACTGCCTCTGTTCAGTTACAGATATAAAGCGCAAAGGGGCTACACGACTGACGCTTGGAAAGCTGGTCCGCGACCCAGCGAGCTTCTTCGGCGCTCTCCGGCCTCGCCTTGTGGTCGATGATGAAGCCGTGCAGCTCGGGCAGTCCTTCATGCCTGTACTTGGCATACAAAGTCGCGAGCGCCATAGAATCGACGCCTCCGCTGACGGCGAGGCCTACGGTCACGGGCTTCCGAGTGCCTTCCGTAAACGGCGGCAGGACGTTGCCCAGGGCTCTGAGGAACTCATTCTCGCCTATAGCACCTCCATCCTGCACACTTGGAGCCTGTGTATGCGCAAATCGGAAGGGAGTCGCGGTGCATGATCGGAATATGCCCTGCGTGCGTCGCAATGGTACTGCGCGTCTGCTCAATGCGCGTCCAGGTGCAAGTCCATGGTAGCTTCGAGGGGAGGAACAGCTCCTCAACCAGGCCACATTCTTTTGCCACATAAACGCCTCGGCAAGCCAGAAGCACGAATGAGAAGTACAAAAAAGAAAAGGGGCGACACGAAAAAAAAAGGCCAGCACCACGCGTGCACACGTACTGTACCTGCACACAAAAGTTCACGATGCACAGTTCCGAGGTCCCCATAGCTCCGGAAGAACGCACAGACCCCATCCGCAGCCTCAATTATTTCCATCTAGAATTTTCCAAAGCTTCCTCTTCTCCCCTGCACTGCACATAAAACATCCGCAACCGGCCCATCTCCATCCCCCCTTCTCTCCCATTTAATCTCCAGCGACTTGTCCATTTCAATTAAGATACCCCGTTTTCACAGCAGCCCTCTTTCACAATGGTACGTAGCTCTGCTCGCCGCGCCGCGCTCCCCCGAGATCACACCCACCATCCTCCCTAAGCACCTTCCTTCCTTTGCCCAACTGACTAACCCGCCACAGTCCGCCATCAAGTCCATCCGCAGCATCGCCCCCTCCTCGACCGCATCCTCGTCCAGCGCATCAAGCCCGAGACCAAGACCGCAACCGGCATCTTCCTCCCCGACTCGGCCGTCAAGGAGCTCAACGAGGCCAAGGTCCTCGCCGTCGGCCCCGGTGCCTTCGACAAGGAGGGCAAGCGCGTTGCCCCTAGCGTGCAGCCTGGAGACAAGGTCTTGATTCCTCAGGTATGTTTATATTTATTCCATCATACGTGGAGAGAGAGGGAGGAAAGAAATGAACGAGGAAGAAGAAGGCGATGACGGACGGAGGAGGGAGACCAAGAGAAAAAAGCCGTGGTGATGATACCCACCAACAACTCGACTAGATACGTCTGTGCTGTCGATCGTTAACCATCTTTCGGGACTGAGCGGCTGTCTTTCCTCTCTCTCTCTATATGTACCACTCCTCACTACATACACACCCACCACCAGTATCCCACCCAGCGTGTCCACACCCGCTAACCACCCCCTCCCCCCACAGTTCGGCGGCTCCCCCTCAAGGTCGGCGACGAGGAATTCTCCCTCTTCCGCGACCACGAGCTCCTCGCCAAGATCAACGAGTAAACACATACACACACATGCACACCGCCTCTGCACGCGACGCGACGCGATGCGATGCGCTGCTAGCGAGCGACTGAGCGAGTCTCGCGACGCAACTCTGTATCTTATCTACCTGTAACACCACCACCCCCGCCCGCGCCGCCGCCGCCAGCACGATGCCGATGCCCATTTCGATACCGATGGCATGATACACGTGTATGTAACATGTACACACGGTAAACTCTTGGATTGGGAGCGCAGAGAGTTGACGTGCGTGCGTGCGTGGGCGTTGTAATTTTTTTTTATATTTTTTTTTTCGAGGACAGTCGATGAAGGGATGGGATGGGATGGGATGGGATGTCTCCAACTGTACGTATGTACTGTGTATGCTATGTATGTATGTATGTATGTTGATGGGATGGCTGGGGGAGAGGAAGTGTTGGATAATACTACGAATGCATGTCTCTGCTCGATTGGTGCTGGGCGGTTTGATGAATTGGCGTGATTGTGAGGTGTGTGTGTGTGTGTGCATGCGTGCATGGTGACTATCAGGCAGGAAAGAAAGAAAGAAAGAAAGAAAGAAAGAAAGAAAGAAAGAAAGAAAGAAAGAAAGAAAGAAAGAAAGAAAGAAAGAAAGAAAGAAAGACATCGTTCATCATGTATCCAATGGTAAGCAAAACCAGTCTACACTACACTACACTACACCACCTCCCACCATCTTCCCACACGCCTAGCACATCCATCACCCCCTACCACGCATTATTTCCCCCACCAGACCCCCACTGCCTTCCACCCCCTCGCCCTGATCCTGTCCATACCCTCCATACCCTCCCTGCTGCTGCTGGTGATGCTGCTGCTGCTGCCCATACCCTTGCCCACCCTGCCCATAATCCTCATACCCCTGCTGATACGCCGTCGGCACCGTATACGCAGGCTCGCCGCCATGCCCCCCGTATACTGTCCGTGACCACCAGCAGGACCACCACCCCAAGTACTCCCCCGGCGGCGGCGCCGCATTGTACTCCGCGCCCGTCTGCCCGCCCGCATACGACGACTGGTACGGCTGGAACGACCCCCAGTCGTGCGTGGGCTGCGGCGAGGCCGACGCCGAACCCTGGTACGGCGGTGCGCCCGCGGCGCCGAAGTCGTCGGGCC
This sequence comes from Pseudopithomyces maydicus, assembly GCA_026873275.1. Lineage (NCBI taxonomy): Eukaryota > Fungi > Ascomycota > Dothideomycetes > Pleosporales > Didymosphaeriaceae > Pseudopithomyces > Pseudopithomyces maydicus. Next base: position 37,069 of record JANTUC010000021.1, read on the forward strand.
CCTCGCGCTTCGTGCTGAACATGTTGAGCGCGGGGCTGAGTTTGCTGCCGAGGCCGCCGGGCAGGTTGCCCGCGAGGCTGCCGAGGAGACCGCCGGGGCCGCTGGAGGATGAGTGCGACTGCTGGCCGTGGCCGCCGCCGTGGCCACCGCCGTGGGAGCCGCCGTGGGAGCCGCCGCCGTGGCTGTTGGAGGTGAACGAGGAGACGCCCGCGGCGCCGTGGCCGTGGCCGTGCGAGTGGTCGTTGCCTCCGCTGTGGTTCTTGCCAGCTCGGACGCTCTCCGAGCTGAGGATGTGGTTGAGGTCCTGGCCGCGGTAGTTGTGGGCCCACTTCTCGACGACGGCGAACATGTTCCTGTGGACTTCGTTGTTGTGGTTGCGGAGAGCGGGGTGGTGGAAGACGGACATGCAGTCGTTGAGGACCTGGTCGACGGGGACGTCCGGGTGGTCGAATGCGTACACCACGCGCGGTGCTACGTACTGGAGGATGGCGACGGCGATCTGCCCGGCGGGCGCGTTTAACACGTTGGAGAAGTGGTCTTTTGAGAGCATGCTGTGGGTGGGATCGGAGGAGTGGGGGTTGGTCCAGACCTCGAACTGGTGCTTCGCTGCGGAGTCGATGACCGTGGACGAACCCTGCTTGAGGGACTCGGACGCGCTCTTGATGATGGGCATGACGAACGGCGCCAACAGCGACAGCACGAACAGTGTTACCCGCTCGGTGATGGTTTCGATGAGCTTTTCCAGCCCAGGGATCTTCTCGATGACGGCTGAGATGTTTCTGACCACCTTGTCACGGAACTCCAAGATCGGGTAGATCTTGGGGACAATGGTCGCAGGATCTGTGTTGGTACCTGGGATGTTCGGTCCTGGAGGCCCACCCACAGATCCTGGCGGTGCATCGAAAGTAGGAGGTGCGCCCTGGTGGGCCGGGTCTGCCCTCGAGCTGCTGTAATCATCATAACCCCCGCTTCGGTAACCATGACCTGCGTTGGCTGCAGCTTGTGCATCAGAAGCAGCCTGCAGAGCGTGAGCTTCCTGAATCAAACCGCTGGTCCCGGGAACCTTTCCAAGAACGTCAGTCAGCGCTGAACAGCTGCTTCCACCCCCTTCTTATTTGTGGTCAAGGCGTCTGCCAACGCCGTGTTCACTTCGTCGACTTCGGACTGCGTGATATGGTCTGTTGCTTCTCCTAGCACGGAGTGGAAGAAGTCGACCCCACCAAACGTTCCGGTCACGAGTGGGAAGACGTGTTTCCCGTGGAGGTTGATCTGAGTCTGAGTGCCCGTGTGAGAAAACACGTTGGAGTAACCCATCTCTCGTAGAGCAAGTTCAGTATAGTTGGTATGGGCTCCGAAATCCTCGAGACAATGGAGTCCTTGTCCTAGACAGCGAAGGGCTTCGGCAAGGTTCGCCTCAGACCCACGCTCTCCATTGGGACCGTTCGTGTACATGCGGCCGTAGTGAATCGCTCGCGCAAAGGAGAATTTTACATAGCCTGCAGAAGTCGCCCATCCGCCTCTTTCATTGGCGATGTAGTTCTTCATTCCCGTCTCCGGATCGACAGCAAGTTCAGCATCCGTGACTGGGCCGCGCAGGCGGGGATCAAATTTCCTAGCATCTTGGTTGTCGGCATAGTCCTTGGGGTTGTCGATGTGCTCCTCCGGTCTGTAAACGCCCAGGCGGTCCGAAGTGACTTCAAATTCGCCAGTCGCATACCCAAACGACATGAAGGCAAGGATCCACACGAGAACGCGAATGGTGTCGGCCTTGGCGGGCATTAGCATCCGGATACACGGCATGTGGATTCGAGACTCACTTGGACTTTGGCCAACGTCGCCGTGTCGACCGCCTGTATTTTTCAGCAAGGTTCAACGCCAGAATTTGGCCACAACCCTACCTGCGAGTAGTCACGAAGCCAGTTCCCAAAGTAGACGCGCTGCCCAAAAATTAGTCGTCGTGCGTATCAATGCTGGAAGTCACTACACACCTTGATCATCATCGACTTCCACTTGTGGCCCTTCAAGCACGCCACCGTCGCAAGCATATCCTCGATATCCCCATGACGCCAGTTCTTCCCCTCAATCGCCGAAATCGACCTTCACCACTCATCAGCGCAGCTCCATGCGTCGAGCCATCCAGCCACTCACGCAATATTCCCGGCTCCAAAAGCATGCGCCTGGGCGGGCAAGAGCACCAGCACCGCAAGCGCAACCAGCAGCACGTATTTCGTTGGGATCCCCATGGCGAGCGCGCAAGTAGCAGGGAGTGAGTGTGGTGGGGAAGACAAGCAGCCCGTGAGGTCAAGATTAAGCTGCCAGTCACTTACGCCCGCCCTGCCCGTCAGCACCTGCCCCAGTGACGTGAATGGATTAGCCGCAGGTGGGCGGTGCTGCTATGACGCCACACCTGGGCAACCTCCTGCGAGCTGCAGCACCACCTACAAGTACGATCCCGTGTGCACCGCGCATCCAGCACACCCTTACACGCAGCGCCCGTGCAATCACTGCTCGAGGCCGCGTCTCTGCGCGCCCGACGCCTCAATTTTGCGAGGCTGTGCGCCCGAATGCCTGCCCTGCGCCACCCGTTGCCCCACCTTGGAGGGGTACCATCGGAGCTGAAAGGCTGAGGCCAAGCGCGGGGCATTCCTTAGCATGCACGACATGTGAACAGACTGCATCCATGGATTGCAACTCTGGAATGCACCGCAGCATCGACGATGAAGTAGTCTCTTGAGCACACACTTTTGTGATTCACATCTCCTTTATATTTTTACTTTATTCCTACGCTACGCCGCTACAAGTTCGAGTCCTGCTCCAGCGGCAGCCCGAGACCCCCTCCGAAATCGGCACGTGATTCGGGTTGTCGTAGCCCCAGTACTCGTAGTACTTGTCTGCTGCCGGCAGCTGCTTGATGCCTGGCTTGTCGCCCTCGGGCTGCTTCATCACCTCGACGTACTTGTCCATGTCGATAGTGTTGTCCTTGCGCCAGTCGGTGAACTTGTCGAAGTTGTGGCACTTCTTGTTGATGGACCTGTGAATGTGGGTTAGGAAGATGTGTGACAGGAAAGGAGATGGAGGAGGAAATCGGGAGCTGCTTACATGTCGGCGAAGGGGTATGCTTGCGTGTACATCCATACGAGGGGGATCATGTCCATGTTACCCGAGCACTGGATCGCCTGGAGCAGGATGTCGAAACAGTGGTTCATGTGCAACTCGCGCTGCATCACCTTGTCCGCTCGAGCCTGGCTCATGTTGTCTGTTTCCCAGCAGTCAGTCAATCTATCCTTCACTAATCACAGACACACGGGAGACCACTCACAGTACCCTCCATACACAACCTTCCGCACAGAGTTCAAACAGTGAATCTGGTGATACACGTCGAAAATCGCCGCATAAGCATTATCCCCTAATCCCCAATCCTTATCCTCCAGCTTCGCCACCGTCGTGTAGTCCTTCCCCATCTTCGTAATCTCCTCCCGCGTAACGGGATACACTCGCGTCAGCTCCCACTCGTCCCAGATCTTGTCGTCCGCGTCATTCGGCTGGTGCCTCATGATGCCGCCGCCCTCCTTGGGCGGGAAAAATGTCCCGTTGATCACCGTGTCTTGGAACTCCACGTTGTACTTGTCGTAGATCGGACTGTACCCCGATACCCGTCGCAGAGCGGCGTTACGCACCATGTAGCTGTTGTAGAACCACGCCCCGAACAAACTGATCGAGAGGACGAGCGCCGCCAGGTTCGCAACCGTCACCAGAATCAGCGCCCGCCGGCTCACCATGTATTGCCGACCGCCAGACGGGGTGGTCGCCCCGCTGATGAACCCTTTGGTCTCGTCCTCGTCCGACTCGGACGTCGAGTCGCGGCTCGTGGCCGAAGCCACGGGTCTGTATTCGAATTTCTGAAGCCAGTTCATGGTGATGGAGGAGAGATGGGGAATGTAGGAGAGCACTGGGGAAAGATTCCGAAGTCGCGCTTGCTTTCACGGCCGAGTCGCTCGTCGGCGTAGTCATCACTTCCTAGCATGCATGCTTGGAGTAAACCGAATCCCCACCCACCTGCATGCAGCTCACGCCACGCCATCATTGGGCATTGCGTGCTCCTCAGATGGATCGCAGCAGATAAGCTAGTCCAGCACACAAGCTCGCCGGGGGCCGTTAGAATCGCGACGGAAGGATATAGCATGAGGCTTGTTTCCCGTGATTGGTGCAAGCGTACTCGCTGCTCCACCATCGGTTACAACGCCGATCATTTGTATACAAACACGTTCGGATCCTACCGTGCACGACCTTCCTAGAGCGGCAAAAAGAGCGTGCGTCATGCCCATGGCGGCCCCAACTTCTTGTTGATCATGCATGGTACCTGCCCGATTGGGTCGCCTGCAGGACTTCTAGTCTGGAGCCCTATCGTCGTCCAACGGTCAACACTTGAAGACTTCAGGTATAGTTCGTGAAGCGAAAGTTGGTAGAGGCACGCTTAATGGGTGTGAGTGCTGTCGGATAATAACCTCCCGTCACGCGTACCGTCTTCGGGACAAGTCGACATCGTATGCACCTCCAATATACTCAACGGCATTGCCACTGGCTTCAAACCCCGAGTTGCAACCGGTGAAGAATCCTTTTGCCTAGTATACATAGTGCCAAAGTATAGCAACGTTAATTAATCGACTAGCGCGTTCGCGTTTGGAGGCATATTCGCATTCACTGCTCTAGTTGTCTTCGTCCGGTGGCGGCCAAGATGAGCTGCCCACCCATCCCTGACGGAAGGAACATCGTGCTTCATTCGAGGAGCGATTTGCGTGTGACTTGTACGTAGATGGGTGCTGCCCAAATCCCTTGGAATCCATCTTCCTGCCACCAAGTTCCAAGATCACCGCTTGGCTTGGCTACATCTTTCGCCCGAGAGCCGGTGACATAGTATGCGAGACCGGCGCGGGGCATACCCATATCGTAATCTGACGAACGTAACAAGGTCCACAATCTTTCAGAGTAAGTAGAACCAGCGACGACTCGGGTAAGCCGGGCGTTTGCCGCCTCTTTGACCCCAGCAAGCTGCAATACTGGCGCGATAGCACACCACCTGCACCGTAGCCTGCATATAAAGCACAAACGCCCAGCGGCCCTCACCTCCCCGCCACCCCAAGCTCTCCGGAACCCACCAAAGTACGTATTCCGGCGCCGACACCATGCGTTTCGTCGAAGTCGTCAGTGCCACGGCACTCCTGTCCACCCTCGGGGCCGCCGCCCCCGTCGCCAAGACCCCCGAGAAGCGCTCCGAGTTTGCTCCCTGGTACAGAGGCATGTTCCCTTCCCTCCATTCCAACTCCAACGATGACCAGCTCTTCTAACACGATGTCGTACAGCCACGAACATCCTCCCCGCCACAGACGACAAGCGCGACATCCAGGCCCCAGAGGAGAAGCGCACCGAATTCGCCCCCTGGTACCGCGCTACCAACATCCTGCCCGCCAGCGACGAGAAGCGTGATGCGAAGACGGCCGAGTTCGCTCCTTGGTACCGCGCTACTAACATCTGGCATGCCAACGACGATGCGAAGCGTGATGTAGAGGCTCCCAAGGAGAAGCGCGAGGAGTTTGCTCCTTGGTACCGCGCTACTAACATCCTCCCTGCTACTGATGACAAGCGTGAGGTCAAGGCTGAGGAGAAGCGCGAGGAGTTTGCTCCCTGGTACCGCGCTACTAACATCCTCCCCGCGACTGACGACAAGCGCGAGGTCAAGGCTGAGGAGAAGCGCGAGGAGTTCGCCCCCTGGTACCGTGCTACCAACATTCTCCCTGCCACCGATGACAAGCGGGAGGTCAAGGCTGAGGAGAAGCGCGAGGAGTTCGCCCCTGGTACCGCGCTACCAACATCCTCCCTGCTACTGATGACAAGCGTGAAGTCAAGGCAGAGGAGAAGCGTTCCGAGTTTGCTCCCTGGTACCGCGCTACCAACATCCTGCCCGCCAGCGACGAGAAGCGCGACGTAGAAGCCCCCGAGGAGAAGCGCTCCGAATTTGCTCCCTGGTACCGAGGTCAGTACACAATCCCTATACACACATATTACCTGCTCAACCCTCTGCAGCGACCCAGATCCTCCCCAACAGCGACGACAAATAAGCGTGTCCAAAGGACGCCATGAAATAACGGTTCATGATCATTCCGTTGCAACCGCCTGACGGGGAATTCATATATAACTCTTGACGATATCTCGCTCACAGTGAGCCATGACATTCTTTTGCACGTCTGCTTAGGACGCTTGATGTTGGTAAGAATCGGGGTGGCTAGGACGTGAATGCACATGGCGGTGTATGTACACGGCTACATACGTCAAAGTTCCATACATAGCCATACGTGTCTTAGCCTCTATGAAAACCGATTCCCAGAAATACCGTTCGTAATTTTTTTCTTCTACACATTGATGGTGACCATGCCGTGAGGTGGAAACAAGCCACGATAAGCTACTTCGTATCGCTGGGGGGTACGTAGTAAGTCGAGACTAGCCTTATCGAAGCTTCGATGGATGCACTGGTCTTATCGGTCCGACTCCTAGGAGGTGCCCACATGATGTTTCTGGATAAATCCTTCCGGTTTGCAGCGCTTGCTGCCGCTTCCCACTCCTTCAGATTGTTGGGATTGAACTTCAATTATATCTAGGTGGACAATGTTTCGTAGTAATGGATGAATGCTGTTACCGCGGGGAGTGTGAAGTGATGCGATCCTGGCCTGGGTAGGACTAATGCTGAAGTTTACCAGTCTATTGACATTATGTATTTGTGTGCACCGAGTCAAGGCCCCTACGAGCACAAGTGAGCATTCTGACCCATCTCAAAAGCGTTGGAAATTGTCGGTGCGCTAACTTACAATAGTGAAGGTCGAAGGATGGGAGACTCGGAATAGATGACGTCGGTATTTTGAAGGTCCGTGCCAGGCTCGGCTGGGAAGTGGCGGATTAACGTGACCGCCGTTCTACCTGCCGATGATCCTCTTATCTCCATCGTCAATCATTCATGTCTGGCAACACCAACAGCGACATCCTGCTTGCTGGTGCAATCGCAGCATTTACTGTCGATCTTCTTGTGTATCCGCTTGATACGCTGAAGACACGGATACAGTCTCCTAATTATGCAAAACTATATACCAATGCTGCGACCCAAAAGCCAAACCCGGCCTTGTTTCGTGGCCTATATCAAGGCGTGGGAAGCGTCATAATAGCGACTTTACCCTCTTGTGAGAACTCGTTTCCTTGCTGTTTGAGTCATTGGGTGGCTGGCGTGGTGAACTCGGCACTGACACAGAACAGCGGGCGCTTTCTTCACCACTTACGAACGGACCAAAGCCTTTTTCAATCACATCAATCCTTCAACAGAGTCGCATCCTAATGGAATTATACCAACCCCCATTGTGCACGCAGGTGCATCCTCGATCGCGGAGTTGGTCTCATGCGCAATCCTTACCCCAGCGGAAGTAATCAAGCAGAATGCGCAAATGGTCTCTGCAGGATCGCCTACAAATGCCACGCTACAGACCCTTTCGCGGTTCAAATCAAACCCACTAGCGCTATGGCGAGGCTATACCGCCCTGGCAGGAAGGAATCTTCCTTTCACAGCCCTGCAATTCCCCATGTTTGAAAGATTGAAAGAGATTATCCGCGACCATCGTGATCGTAAAGGAACCAGGACTGGCACGATCTTTGAAAGTGGTATGATCACGGCAGTAAGCGCTGGGGCTGCTGGCTCAGTAGCGGCCGTCATCACCACACCGATTGATGTGGTGAAGACAAGGATAATGCTTTCGGCCGTAGAAGATGCTAGCCGAGAGGTTGCGTCTCAGAAAAGCGGCGCCAAGCCGGGATCAGAAGGCTTAGTAGACGCGTTAGGGAAGACGGTGCAGTCGTCTAAAGCTTCAGTCAAGAGTGCTGCCGCGGAAATGACTACTCGGTCGCGCTCTGACAAGAGCAGGAAAAAGAGTGCGTGGAAAATCGGGCAGGAAGTCGTGCGCGAAAAAGGATTTGTAGGATTGTGGAGAGGCGGTGCATTGAGAGGTGTGTGGACGTTCATAGGAAGTGGATTGTATCTGGGGGTGTATGAAAGCGGGAGAGTGTACTTGGCAAACAGAAGAGGTGAGAACATAGATGAGTCAGAATTATTGTGATCATTTCTGCTGGCAATACACGCTGGTAAGTTGATTCTGGAAGATAGAGGCTCGCTTTTACACAACTCTCTCTACTCAACGATTACCGATGGAAAAGTGTAAGCTTCTCTTGATTGCAAACAGTTTACGACCTCATATTCTGAACTTACAGAAATGGTAGTGTAAATAGGCGAACCGGGATCCGGATCGAAGAAGGCCCAGGGATGGAAATGTCACGTGATCAATGATCTCCCGGCCCCCGGCCCGGCCCTGGGGCCCCATGTTCTATTCCCCGCATCTTGCTTCAATGGATTCTTCGGATATAAACAGAGAGTATGGAAACGATTGTACCGGTCACCCTACAAAAATCAACTCGTTTAGCTGTTTTGGAATAAAATAGAGTCGCAATTGCTTTGAAATTGCACGCGAGATGCGGTGCCGGATTCACAAAACATAAGCTTTCCGTTGTTTCAGTCTTTTACTTTATAATAACCTCGCGTTGCACGAAGGAACATTCAAGGATTCTTTGTGCAAACATATGATTGGCCACAGCAACCAAGTGGAAGAAGCGTGGTGGAGACTTCTATCGGGATTCGAACCGTTTTTCCTAAGACAGGAGGAATAAGGATTCAATAGAAGCAACAGAAAGACAAGAGCTTAGCTTAAGGCAGATATCTTAACCTGAGAAAATTCTATAAAGTGAAGCGTCCTCCAGCTAGTTCTCAGCATCATCTCGCAAGCTCCACCAACACTACCTCCAACATCACCATCAAAAGACTACTACTTCCATCATGAGATTCACTTCTTTCATCATTTCCGCATTTTCAATTCTGGCCGCCACGACGGCTGCAGCTCCGGCGCCCGAGGCCGCTGCTGCCGAGGCCCTTGGGGCATCCTTCGATGCTCTTGCGAAGCGGTACTGCTGTAAAGCAAGCAATTGCTTGAGCTATGACACTCCCTGCTACGTAAGCTACCCTCTTCGTACTTAAAAAAAGGAATAAAGATCTAACAGCTTGTAGCAAGCTGGGTACTGCTGCTAAGCACTCGTATGCACCTACGCCGTGACGAGCTTACGGACCGGTGTCCCGATGATGGAAGGATGGTATATAGAAATCTGTCGATATCACCAGTCATCAGGTATTACTTCTTTGAATGACTTCAATATCAATATCAATTCGAGTTCTGCTGTATTCTGCATCCTCGTTTCGTTGTGCATTGTGGCCTGTTTCCAAAAACTCGAATACGTGAGCTTCAATTATTAGCATGTGTACCTGAGACATCAGGCCAGTTATTATAAAAAACGACCCTTTTTTCAATTGTCACAAGAGCGGAGACAGCGTTTTCTCATCCGGTTTCATCCACTCAATTACCCTGCTGCCACTTTCCCCAACAAACAAAACAGCGTTACCAATAATTTTCGTTTGCTTGCCAGGTTCAGTCCACGTGGAATTGAATGATCTTTGCCTAGCTCCAAAGACACGTACGTCTGCACATTCACATCTCGCTACCAATCAAATTGTACGTTTTCATTTCTCAGTAGTACCGAAAATTCACACATTATCGTAACCGTAACACAGGCTGTACATCTACGTCTGATCTTGAATCTTCTGTTTTCTGGTAACTTCTGGATACGCAAAGAGTTTGTCTTCCTGAATTCATCGTTGCAACGCATTATTATGAAAATTCCCACAAACCGCCACAAATGATCGAAAGAGGAAATAATAGAGTTATGGGCCTCAATGTCAGCACGGCATAGCGTGCAACAATCATCATAGCTCCACTCGCCAGTCTAAATCAGGCTAGACTTCTCTTAATCGCCCCATCGGCAGGTCGTCTTACTGTAGCATTTTGCCATAGCGGCACCTTGATTTCCTTATGTTGTACTGAGCGGGCCTAAGATTGCTCCGCAATACACTGTAAGTACATATTTTATGCCTGCGCCGCGATTCCCATGCCCTTGCATATCTTGGCCGCCTGATGTTAGCAGAAGATATATAAATCAACATGTCCATTCCAAGTCGGAATCTTCATCAGTTCGCTACTGGATCTCCCTTTCCGCAAATTTCATTAAATCAGTGTACCGGCGACAACATATCATGGCTCCTCTAATCTGGCTTGTCACCGGCACATCTTCCGGCTTTGGCGCCACATTCGTTGAATCTATCCTCGCCAAAGGTGATAAAGTCATCGCTACCGCTCGAGGAGATATTTCCCGCCTCGATGAGCTGAAGCAGCAAGGCGCCGCAACTCTGAGTCTAGATCTTGCATCGCCCCAGCAAACAATCGATCAGGTTGTGGAGGAAGCTGTCAAGATCTACGGTAAAATTGATGTCCTGGTGAACAACGCTGGATATATCGAAGGTGCCGTGTTTGAGGAACTTGATGAAGAGCTATTTACAAGAGGCTGGAAGACAAATGTTATGGGTCCATTAAACTTGACTAGGGCAGTCGTCAAGCATATGCGCGAACAAAAGAGTGGGACTATAATATTCGTGGGATCGGTCGCTGCTGTAAGTATCTATATTCTCTGCGCGTTTCTGATACGAGTTTTGGTTCCTAGTAGCTACACACTCGTACTATGTTCAAGCGCGCTTACAATTATCGAATAAGCGCTAATGTCTTTTAGTATTTCAGCGCTCCAGGCTCCTTGGCTTACAGCGCCTCCAAAGGTGCTATTGATGCATTGGTTCCAGCCCTCGCTCTCGAGCTAGCCCCACACAACATTCGTTGTACTCATCTCATCCCTGGCTACTTCCGCACAAATATCATGAAGCCTGGCAACATCAAGTTTGACGCGCAGAACCGACTACCAGAATATGCAGAAATGAACAAGCAGGTTGAGGCATTCTGCTACGGTGCCGACGGTAATCAGCCTGGGGACCCGAAGAAAGCGACAGATATTGTGGTAGATATCGTTCATGGTGACGGCGTTGCAGAAGGGAAGGGGTGGCCAGAAAGGTTGCCACTGGGTCCGGATGGTGTGGAGGCCGTAAGGGCGAACTCCAAGGCCAAACTGGACATCTGCGACGAATGGGAAAGTATTGTCACCCAAACAAACATGGTGGTGTGATGCACATAAGAACTGTATTTGAACAGACACATCATACACATATCACCACCATCATCTTTTACCAATCATGTCTTCAATCATCACTCAGAGATATTAAAATTTGTTTTCGTGCCAAGTGCTGAATTTACAAACCACACCTTCCGTTCTCTCTCAGATGTCCTGTAAGCATTCATCCACCAACCATTGCGCCATTTACGAGGCAGGACAGGAAGCCAAGCCAAGCTAACCTAAGCGACAAAGGCAAATATTTGGGGGCCAAAAGCATCGCTGACACCCAAATACACCAGTTTGATAATCTGTCACAGTCTCCCTATGTACCGCGACAGACTTCTTTGTTACCATCCGTCTTTTGCTTGCCGCGTGTCAAATAATGCGCCTGATAAATTGCCGCGCGCAGCCACTTCGTTTGGACGAATTTGGCGACGATGATCGTCCGTCTTTCGCGATCCTCTCTCATACCTGGGAGGCTGGCGAAGTGACATTTCAAGATTTCTCGAATATCCAATTGCGCAGTACTAAAAATGGATGGAAAAAACTGGAAGGGGCTTGTCGCATATCGATAGAATCCGGATTCGACTACCTTTGGATGGATACGTGCTGCATCGATAAGCAAAATACCGCCGAGCTAGCGGAAAGCATCAATTCCATGTTCCAATGGTACAGCGAAGCTGATTTGTGTTTGGCATACATTTCTGACTACGACGCCGTCTCTGCCGACAGCGAGACTCTCGCAAGATCGCGGTGGTTTGAGAGAGGTTGGACGCTACAAGAACTCATCGCGCCAAAGTTTGTTAGCTTTTATGACAAGGAATGGAGGTTGTTTGGTGCAAGATCGAGCATGTTAGCAGAGTTAAGTGCCATTACGAATATTGGTGCTGAGGTTTTGTCGCCACCCGAGGACGTAGATCTTCGTGACATGCTTGACGATATACCAGTTGCGAGACGGATGTCGTGGGCTGCAAAGCGGAAGACGACAAAGAAAGAAGACCTTGCCTATTGTCTGTTGGGAATATTCGGCGTCAATATGCCCATGTTGTATGGGGAGGGCGCAGCCGCGTTTACGCGATTACAGGAGGAGATCATCAAGAACAGCAATGATCTCACGCTGTTTGCGTGGACATCGCAAGACGGTAATACAGCGGAGTACCGAGGAATCCTGGCATCGAGCCCTTCGGAATTTGTTCTCGCGAGTAATCTCGAAGCCGTCAACGATGCGAAGTTCAACCCTGATTACACTATGTCGAACAAGGGGCTTCGGATCCAGACAATGCTATACCCGACAAACACAGACCAAGTCATCATGCCATTGCATTGTCGGTACAAAAGCGACCCATCAAAGGAAGTTGGCGTCGTCCTCAAGCACCAAGGTGCAAGCCTCTATGCCCGAGCCCGCCCAAACCTCCTTGGTCAAATCAACAGCAGTACAGCAACGTCCGCAGGCGGTAGTAACATCTTCATTTCAAAGCGCGTCAAGAACAGTGTGGGCAAAAAGCTACAAGCAGTCCATCGAAACGCTTTCCACATCAAGTTTGACTTCCGCCCGCAGAAATCGGTACAGTTACTTTATACCGCACCCTCGGAGCTGTGGGACGCAGAAAACAGTATGTTTATTACATCCGGACTCCGAAACTTTACTGCCTACCACCGCTTTTTGATCTCCGGTCCACAGCCTGGACAATTCGTTTTTGCGTGCGGGATAAGCGAGCAGAACGGTCCTTGGGTGCATGTTGATGACGAGTTGAGCCCATTATATCGAGCTGCGTTGGCTGATAATCTCCGAAGCGTCACCGAGATTGGTAAAGGAATGGGTCTTCGCAATGGAAAGCAGGATCTGATGACCCGGGCGATGGGTAGTTCGGTCTGGAAGTTCAGGTTTGGGACTGCGAAATTGACGTGTTCGAGACAGGATGTGAGAGGAGAGCCTGGTATTGTGGTTACATTGAAGGTTGAGAGAAATAACCCGACAATTACGCACTTTTAAGCCTGGGAAGCTTGGGGTACTTTGATCAAATGAGCAGCAGAGGTCAATGAATGATACCCAAAATCTCAAAAGATTGTTCAACTAATTTAATGGTATGTTCAATTGACATCATATCTCTAGCTCTTCCTGTACAATTGGCACTGGCCATGAGACAGGGCCCAACCTATACTTTCAGTTTGAAGATCTTTGCCGGCTGGGTGAAGAAGTTATCATAATTTTATGAGAAAGAAATTTGAGTAGTGCAAACAAATCTTGATTTCCGAACCAAAAATATCAAAGTGAAAAGGTAAGTCGAAATTACGTTTCGCCAACAAGATGAATCATTGTGAGTACTGTTATGCATTACAATTATATATTATGTAGCTAATTGAAGGATACATTTAAGTGAAAGTATCGATATAGATGTTGTCAAAGTAAACCCACCCAGATTGTGGGTAGGCGTCGCAGGAAACAACGATTCGGATGAATTGGTTGTCGTTGCCATTTGAGGTCAGAGAGTAGGTGTATGTATGCCAATTCTGATCCACGGCTCGACCGTAAGCAACATTGGCTATGCCGGTTAACTGGATCGTGCACCTTTCAGGCTCATTTCCTTCGACTTTGATGTCAAACCGAATAGCATAGTTTCCTGCCGGGAAGGAGGGAATTTGACGAATGCTAGCAAAAAGCCCTTGTCCACGAGCGACACGGGGGGTCTTGACGCCGTATTGTGGGTCTCCGGTATTGACGAACTGATAATTTCCAGGGAAGAGAACCCATGGGGCTTGCGTTGCATCCTCGAAACCAGGGTTAACCACGGCCTGGATCGGGGTCGGTGTCGGGGATGGAGATGCAGATGAAGATGTAACCTCAAGGGAACTAGTGCTTGGGATGTCGCTTGAGGTTGCAACTTCGGAAGAGCTAGATGGCTCAGGCATCGGTGTTGATGTAATCATCTCCGAGCTGAAAGAGGTTGAGGTAACATCGCTTGAAGTGGGACTAGCCAAACTCGAACTGCTAATTGGCTCTTCTGTAGATGTGGGAATGGCAGGATCGGATGTGCTAACTGGTTCCTCTGTAAATGTGGGAATAACCGGAACGGAGGTGCTGGTTGGCTCTTCTGTAGACGTGGGGATAATAGGATCAGAGGTGCTAGTAACCTCTTCGGTCGACGTAGGAGCAACTGATTCTGGAGTGCTGGTAGAGGCATCAACTGATGTGGAAGTTACCGGATCAGAAGTCGCGGTGACATCGCTGGTCGAGGTAGCTAGTTCAGAAGTGACGGGAATGTCACTTGAAGTAGGCGTAACGAGAGAAGTCGTAGCAATAGGACTTTCGCTTAGCGTCGATGTAATTGCATCGGAAGTGCTTGCAGGTGCTTCAGTGGCCGTGGAAGAAGCGGAGCTTGAAGGGCTAACTGAGCTGTCGCTAGTGACGGGAGCAGAAGAAGTTTCCTCAACGCTGGTTGATGATTCTGTAGTCGTCACTGGGCCGAGAGAAGAAACAGATGCTGAGACCAAACTGGAGGGGATCGGTGCAATAGAAGAGCTTCTTGACACCGTAGAGCTTGCAGGCTTGCTAGTAGATGTTGTGCAAGACGATGAATGAGTCGGAGTTGCTGACGTGCTTGAAGACTTCGAGCATGAGGAGGTACGAGTACTGGAAGAGGAACCGACATGATACGATGGACGAATGGTAGACAAAGATTGGACGCTCGATGATGGACGAACTTTGTATGATGATGATGATGATGCCTTGGTGGGAGCGTGCTGAGTCGTACACGGCTTGGTGGACTTGGTGGACTTGGTGGACTTGGTAGACTTGGTAGACTTGGCTAGCGATGAAGCTT
The DNA here is from genome assembly GCA_026873275.1 of Pseudopithomyces maydicus. NCBI lineage: Eukaryota > Fungi > Ascomycota > Dothideomycetes > Pleosporales > Didymosphaeriaceae > Pseudopithomyces > Pseudopithomyces maydicus. Next base: position 52,077 of record JANTUC010000021.1, read on the forward strand.
TTGTTGTAGGTTTACTTGGGCGATACGGTCGCACAGTACTTGGAGATGTTTTCTTGCAGCTGCCAAATGGATTTTGACATCCCGAGGCACAGTATGACGATGTTCGTCCGCACCATCCATACTGTGAGCAACAGTCTCCGAAATGGCTACCCAAACAGGTATAACCTTTCTTACCGCCGCAAGAACCATCCGGTGAGATTTTCACCTTCGGAGTATTGTAAGACGAAGTTTTGGCAGACGATTTGCAAGACCCAAAGGCCGATTGACAGCCTTTTGAAACCATGCAATGGTCATCTGTGCGTCCACTGCAAAAGGTTAGCAGTGCCTCCGTACCAGATTCTGGTTACATACCACCACCCGTAGGATGAGCAACAAGATGCACTTCCATCGCGACTGCTGGGACAGATAGCACCTCCGTTGACTTTTCCACACCTCGCACCACTGGAGATCGTGGCCCCAAGAACATTGGAACAGAGCAAAAGCGTAACGCTTGCAAAAAGAGTGTGGAACTTCATCCTGAAAGGATGAAAGTTTTGGATAACTGGAAAGCGAATGATGCAACCGAGTGGTTGTGCAGGCACAGTAACATAATGACCGTCTTTATAAATTCATCGCGACTCCTCACAGATATCGGTGGCTTGTTTTCTGGGCCTAAACTTGTCACGACTTCAGGTACAAGCCGCCTTGCGAACCCCTATGTGATTAGCGCTTTAAGTTCTGGCCATTCACTGCGCCAAAAATACCGAGATTAAAAGCCACAAACGAATGATGTCCATCAACTACGGTGATCCCGACGCCCACCCTGGGCCTTTTTAGCGAGACCTAGCCCCATTGGACCTAGTCCCGCATGTTAGCTCGACTTCGCGTCTGGCTGGGGCCAAAACTATCGCTTGAGGCTTGCATCTGGAATTCCATCACGAGTAATGGCACCTTAGCCAATTCAGCCTCATATTACCCACGTGCCTGACTTCAGGCGACTGATGGTTGCATGTTTTTTGCTCTCGAAATAGCCACTTAGGTATTCCTATAATTACAAGGAATCACTCGCTGTGATCGTGGTGATAACGAACAAATCCAATTCGGCAAAGAGTTCGAGTATGGTGCCCGGGAGAGAGATTTCAGCTTAAACCCAAAGTTAGGGAGGCTCACTTACTCGATTGAATGCGATAGGGGTGCCAGCTTAGGCCTTACAGAGATTGTAACATTGGTTTACACCTCGTCCGCAGCTGAACTGACTATAAGGGAAATAATGCTATATATTAACCGGTACTCTGGCAGAATTGGCTGGCCCACTGGCCGTGGACTGCTGAGTAGGTATTTTCTATTATTCGTTATTTGTACATCGAGGTCCTCTCGATCCTTCGATAGACAGAAGACCGACCATGCCCAGGATCTAGAGGTTATACAACTGTGGCAGTAATACAAGCTTCAGAAGTTGATAGGAAACATCGAGATAGAAACATCAAACAAATTAGGGGTTTCCGGATGCGCATTTAATGCTCTAATAATTGAACGGATTATACTCTCAAACCTACTTTTTGAATCATAAACCATTATGTACGCCCGTTTTCAATTGTCATAAGAGGGGTTGACAGCTTTTTCTCCACTATGCGTTTTCATCTAGTCAGCTACTCTGCTGCCGCTTTCCAAAAACATAAAACAAAATAACATACTCTCAAACTAGGAATTCAGGAAATACCTGTGCCTACACACTTGCTTGGGGTAGAAATCAAATTTTTCAAGGATTAAATGCATCGAAAATTGACTTTTTAGGCCTTGAATCACGATATGTAGTCGACAGATCAATAGGAAGGTAGTTGAAATAAATCTTATTAACTTCAATTAACGAATTTTCTATTTCTCTACGCATGAGCTTGTTGAAACGCAAGGTGAACCACCTAGTTCTCAGCGTTGATCAATCGTTGCGATAACTATAGCTCACAGAAGAGGACCTTGAACGATACCCATCTATCTAGAATGCGATTTGAGAACATGTAGGGTTCCGGATTCTATACTAGCGACTAATCGTCAAACTTACCTGACCACATGTGCATCATTGAGAACCCAGATACTTTCAGAGATGCACAAAAACAGTCTGAGATTCTCGGTATGTTCGATTCGCTCACTGTATGGGGATGACAATATAACCTTGTAGATAACATGGTCGTATACTCGATACTCAACGGTTAGCTGCTGTTCAATATTTTTCGCGAGTGGAGTAAGCAACGAAGGCGCTTTTAGTTAGTAGCTTCAATAATGACAACCATTCTGTTTCCGCTCAAATGTTCAGGTTGCCCATATGGAATCAGAATCTTTTGTGTTGATATACTACATTCTCACATCGCTCAAAGTCTATACAAGAAGGATGTAATGATGGAGTTGGAAAGAATCTATACCGGCTTTTAATAACCATCCTTTCTCAAAATCGAGACCATTGGAAACCTATCAGGCTCTTTCCCTTCTAGCAACGGCCCTCCTATCTTGCCAGCGAATGCTCCTTTCATCCACTCACTTGTGTACGCTGCAAGAATGCTGGTCAGCTCATCAGGGCCAAGAGTACCGAGAAGGTCCGCGAACATCTCGGTATCTTGTCCTGCAGCTTTCAGCATCGCCTTGACTTCAATAAAGCCCATATGCTTCAAGCCTGCAATCTTCGTCCACAACTTCGGACCTTGGAACTGTGGCCATGCGGTCTCCCAGGATGCGTCGGTTTCGCGATCCGAAGACACAAGTTGCACTGGTTGAGAGATTCCTGAGGACGGGATTGGGTTGAAGAAAGCACCGTCCCAATTGATAGCTGCACGAATGCGGCAGTCTTTACCAGCGGTGAAAACAGAAGTGGCTCCGCCTAGAGAGTGTCCTAATATTGCTACGCGGTCGGTTGAGAGCTTTTCGACTCCTAGCTCAGCCATAGCGGTCGTGTTGCTCAATTGGTCGATGATAAACATAGCATCGGCAGCGCGCATCTCCACCAAATTCGCGATTTCATCCGGAGTTGAGGCGTTGAATTTAGGGTAGATTGCATGACCATCTGGGTACTCGATAATGTTGGAATCGGTGGGATGATCTGTTGTAATGACTGTAAATCCATGGCTAGCAATGGCGGAGGCGATGACGTTGTGATAGAGACGAGTGCCCCCTAAACCGTGGGAGAGAATCAAGACAGGGCTATCTTCTACAAGTGCAGTGCTGCTCGAATTGCGCGCACAGAGTGGAAGACGGGCGCCCAAAAGAATAGGCGAGAAGTCCGTAGTGATATTAAGCATTTCCCGGGCCCACACAGCCTGGTACTCCGCGGTTATTTTGGGCATATTAGGCACTTCTATGGTAGAGGCGCATTTCGCAGGTTGAAAGATGGAAATCATTAATGCCCAAGAGTCGCGAGAGTGGTCCACTAGCGAGCCCGTTGTCAAAGTCACATTGTATCCTCCAGAGGGCGATGGAAGAACATAGCTTTCAGCCGCGCTGGCCAACAAGAAGAGGATGGAAAATATAGACTGCATCTTCGTATGGCTTATTCCTAAAAAAATAAAAATAAAACAGAAAGAAAAGTCGCGTGCTGGAAAACCATCGACAGGTACTCCTAGATTTATAATGTAATGGTTGCCTGGGCGCTATACTAACACCGCGTGAGATCGTCGCGGACCAGACAAAGTCACTTATTCCTTGGCACGGCAGTGATTTCCGGCCCGGTTAGAACGCGCGTTCAATTGTGTATGTAAGCATTGTAATTTACTGTTTTGGTGTCCAAAGTGGCTGAGGCTCTGATCCGCAATGCACTATACTGCTAATAGACATGAACATACCATTAAGAAAACGAGAATATGGAAGGATGCAACAACCCTGTTCGTTTAATCTGACATACATATATGCCTCTTCTCGCCCCCACGGGGCAACCTCGCAAAAGTTCGACTTTCTGAGCTCGGAACTATATATCGTCAATCGCCCGCGATTCAGGCATCGCTGTCCCAATTTCATCACACGACGTGATATAGGTGGAGGCTCATAGCATTTGATCATCTAGGGAGAAGCAACAATGACAAGAAGTGTACCTATAGAATCCGCATGCAACGCCCAATGCAACAAGAAGCTAAGAAGGGAGATCGTGAACGTGATTTATAAGCATCATGTGATCTTTAATATTGATGTTGCGGCGATTCCCTGGTAGCTTTTTAGTGGGGGACAACCATTACACGAATAACTACAATGGCGTCTGTGCAGCAGCATCAGTAAAGCTTCGCAGCCAGAATTTTGACCATGAATTGTTATGTATTCATAGAGTGGCCTGCAAGAGCAGTAGTTGAAACTAGCTATTTGAGGCAATCATGAATCGCTGATTTGTAATCACGACCAATCTGGCAGACAAAGTATAAGAACTAGGTTATGTTCCTTTACATGTGAGCTATTGAGACTAACATACACGTAGAAGAAGAAGTAGTATGTGGGACGCAATACGTAGGGTTGAAAACTGTATCGCTCTCTGAATGCGTGGAGTTTTTACAATAGGAATTAAATCATTCATTTGCATTTAATGCCCAAGTTGAGGCAGGCGATGAAACTACTCAAAAGCGACTATTATGGCAATTGGCAGAATAGTGACCCTGATTTTGCGAATGTTTTGTATAGGCTCTACCAATTTCTTCTTCACCTTTTTAGGTTATCATCTCTTTAGAATCTGCTTCCCTCCTGGTATTTCCGGCCGAAATTAGGCTTTCTGTGCTGCTGATTGATTCCGACGAGGAACTCCCTTCGTGCTCGGATTCAGCGCACTCATTCACTACAACTGCGACATTTTCTTGACCATTATTGGCGGTCTCTATTTCAATCTACTTTTTCACCTCACCTACGTGCAAGAGTCTTGGATGTGCCTCGTCACTGAGATCCAGCACCCCTAGCAACTCCCCATGCTGTGTCGTGGGTACGCTTTGTGTGCAGCGATCCGACGAGCCGAGGCCCAACTCCTCGTGAGCCATGCGCTGTAGCTGCAATGTAGAGGCAGCTTGCCATTCAAGGCGTGAATAGGTATGACGTGGGTGCTTCCGTCTCTTATCTACGTACGAGACAATTGATACGATGCTAAGATCTAGAGCTAGGAAGATGGTGCCGATAACGAGGATGATAGATAGCCCAAGCGGCGCTCAGGAATATTAAGCCGAGACCTGCGTCAGTGCGGTTGAGTTGCGGAATGGGTTGGAAAGCCCAAAGCTCTGCTTGTCTGGTTGGTGTTGTATAGATGGTTCTGATAAGCTCAGCCAATGTTCTGCAAAGTTAGTTGTAGGCAATTCTTACCCTATCTGATAGTCATCAACTAGATTTTGCTGAGACGTAAATTTATCGAGTGACTCCATCGAAAAGTTGACAGGTACTTGATATGTAAAAGACGTGTCAATTTTCGTGGCCACCTCCTCTACATGGTCTTTCCCATAATAATAGCGCATGAGGGGAATTTTGGGTGCAGAGTTCACGTAGATCTTGGAAAAGCCTTCAGTGACAAGCGGTGCGCATGAAACAACGTGGCGGAAGTGAAATCGACTTTTGGGAGGAGTATTGATGCCAAAATGATTGTGGCTATTCAATAGATCCGTATCAAGCACTAGGTTATCTTTGATAAGGCAGATAGCTGGATCGAAGGGACAGGAGGTGTTTGAAGTCATCGTGTAGGGAAGCCTCGGTTTGAGACGGCAGTTCTCCGATTGTAATGCACCATTGGTGCTGTAACATTCCAACGACTGGTCCAAATATGCAGTGAGACGCTGGGCGGAATGCTGTGCGAGGGCCGCAGTAGAGAAGTTCTCGCTGATCGGTTCGATTGAGAAGATGCCGCAGTTCCTTCCCTTCAACAATACCTCGTTCGCGTTATCTGTAGTGACACGAGAGGAGTAGATGCCTGCCTCAGTAAGCTGGATGCAATTATTGTCAATCATGCATGAACGTACCCGAGAGGGAAAAGCCGCTTGCTAGAACCTTCGCCAACACTGCCAGTGGCATGATTCGCCGAAACGGGAAGCCTGGCTTCCTCCAAGCAAATCCAATCAAAAGAAGATCCCACAGACTCATCTGTTAGGTAGCAGAATCGTTGGTCTAATCATGGGTAGCGCTGTATATTGGATGCCAAAGCGATTGCTGCACAGTCCATATTATTCTTAGGTCATTCGTCAACGGACGAATCTGGCCCCTATCTACGAAGAATCTGATGAGCGACGATAAGAGGTAGGAAATTCGGCTAAATGGGTGGAGCGTTAGCTTACATCTTGAGAAATAGATTATGGGGCGAGACCGATTTCGGAAAAGAGTATTTCCTATACAAGCTAAAAGAGAGCCTGTCTAGCCCGATTAGGACTAGGCCAAGCCAAGGCCGCGCACTAACACTATTTCAACACTATAATCGGGATAACCTGTACCCACCTTCTTACTCATCTCCTACTTCCTCTCGGCCACCTAGGTGACGAGTCCTTTCTACTTCGTGCCTGCACAATAGTTCGACACCCCAGGGCTACACGCAGCATAATTATGCCAGACGGTAGCGGGACGATTGTCTCTCGCCATTTAGCAATGGCGGCCGAGGAGAAAACGCAGATATGTAAGTGGATGGACGACGTATTTGCCGTGGGTGGTCATGAAGAGAGCGTCCCAGTACCGATCATCCCGGATGGCTACTCGGCCCGGCCACGGCGTGATAACCTCGAGAAGCGGGATAGAGAGCAGATGTTCTATCACCTCGCAGCTATGGCCGCAAAGGAGGAGCTACGGCTTCTCGACATTGCTAAGAATGGACCAGCAAATGGAGTGTCTAGGCGAGAAGACGGGCAAGAGCAACAACAACACACCTCCACACATGAGGCTTTGACCCTATCCGATCTGGTAGCCCATAACGTGAGTGACGCGACAAGGATGTACGGAAACCCGGCGTTTGGAAGCACCATCGACCCAACTACACTGCCCATATTCACGAACCACAGTCATTCTCCAGGCGGGGAATATGTAGACGCACTCTCCAGCGTCGACCCCGAGAGCGACGACAAATCCGCAGTGGCGACGAGGTGCACCGACTCAAGCCACAGAGATGCGAAGCGTTTGAAGTCGACCGCCGGGCCGAACACGAACACCCCTCATTGGTCACACTACCATTCACATGCAGCCGACCCGGTGGAAACGAAAGCGAACATGTCAATTCGGGCACTTGTAGAAAAGCTCGAGATGATATCCTCGGGCGTTGGGGTCGTCCCGCTAGAGATCAAGGTAAGCCATCCACCCCAATTGCCGAGGGAAGTACTGATGAGGCTACTAGCATATGCTCGCATCAAATGACTCGCCATACGACGACATAAACGATTCACCCCCGCTGCCCGAGGAATGCTACGCGAAAGGTATGTCTGGACGACCGCTAGCCCAAATTTTAACTGAGTATGTGAACCTACGAAGAATCCACGAGCGGCGGGGCAACGTATGGGGAGATGAAAGGTCGGTATAGGATTCCGACGTCCATTATCCCCTGCTCCAGCTGGCCATGGCAGACATGAAAGGGTTCAACGCATATAACATAACAACGCTGTCCCCAACATCTATGGCACTCTCCCCAGCATCTATGGGATTCTATTCGGAATCTGAGGGGGAAGATAAGAGGGAGGAAACGACGGGTGGAGATTTCGTGGTCGCGTACAGTGAACCGCCCTTCACCTCTCAGAATTGCTATGATCTTCTGGTTTCGCGCGGCCCAATTGAAGAGTCGTTCGGCATAAACAAAGTTGCGTGGGGACCGCTGCTATACCGGCCAATTGCTCTCCACATCGGGTCGGACCGGAACCGCTTTGTTTGGGTTAGGGCATGGATAGAAGGCATTAAAACCCTGTTGAACGGAAGGTTGCCCGAAAAACCTCTGCTTGTACCCGTACTATGCACTTCCCTATCTGGCTGGGATTGCTTTGTAATCGAGGGCTGTTGGGGGTCTGCGACATCCTTTCACACAAGAAGACATCGTGTGTATGTCGGTGGTGCGCACGGAATCTATGGCTTGTACAAATTGCTGGCAGCCATCCAAGCCATCTTGGAATGGAGCCTGACAGAAGGGCCTCTCAGCTGGTTGAAGGAAGAACTCTTCACACCGGAGTAGCATGGATGGTAGGGGAAGGGAGCCCCGCTCGACCATGAAACGAGAAGGCCGACCCGTTCGCTAGAGAAGATGTCTTCGCCTCTAAGTAGTAGGTTAAATAGAGTAGCTAGCTAGGCTCTAAGTAGTCACATGCGACACGAAAAATGAGAATTTCGTGCGAAAAGCACTTCTCCAGCTACCATTTCCTAATTGATATTGCTAGTGATTGATCCTACAGACACCCTTTGCAGCCCCCTCATCCACATGTAAACAGTCAATGCAAAGGCCATGACTCTCTTTCAATTTCTCTAGCTTGAAGGTGCGTCGAGACCTATACTTTGGATCCGAATGCCAGCGATAACTACATTGAGACCATTGCTGTGGCATTCGTGGATCTTCCATCCGTTCCAGTGTTTCAACAAGCTGTAACACTGAATGATCAAGCATCTGAGTTGGATACACGCGTTCTTTCTGGATCAAAATCAGGTATGCCAAACTATGATAACTGGACCATCCACAGTCGCATTGGCGGTTATCTTCTACTCCCGCTTCAGTTGCTCCATCCATTATTATCTGTTGCAACTCCGTACGCATCTTGTTTCGCCGCTCTTCCAGCAAGACTATAACTTGTTGTCAGCATATGACCTGTGCATTTTGACACAGTCAACACTTGCGCAAAGTTCTCCAAGGAATCCAATTTTCAGTCTCACTATCCATAAGTGCGAGATAAGAGTTTTGATGGTGCATTATTATCCACCGCGTGACATCACTAAAAGCCTCTGCGTTATCGAACACATACGCAGCGGTCATCAAACGCCCCAGCTCTTGCGCATCCGTAACCTTTTTGGGGCTTAGCCAGATTGTACTGACATGTTGCATAGCAACCGTGCAGTCGAACTTATCTGCAGCAATAGCGATTTCCAGAATGGATATGGGGGATAGGGACTTCGGCACTGCCTCGTTACGGAGGTGTAGAACGTTGAAGATAATCTCCAAGGATTGTGCATTCTCTTCTCGCAGTAATATCTCTTTCGGGATACCCTTCCCAATGTCTTGACCTTCACGAAAATTGGGCCCGAGCAAAGCCGAAAAGTATTTGGAAGCGTTCTTTAGGATGGTCGAGCATACTCTCAACCTTGTTTCTTCTGGGCCAACAACGAAGGTAATATCTCCACCTGCGGATATCTCGCTCATAGTTGGGGGTTCTTCTGATTTTCTCTCTGTTGCCATGAGAAACGATTGCAATTTCTGGGTTACCGGGCTACCAACCGAGAATGACAATCTAGAAAAAGACCAAGGTGTAAAGTCGAAACAGTGACGTGGCAAGATGGCACAGTTACAGCCTGATAGCCACAGCTTCCCCGCTTTCGCATGGTGCTCTGAGTGGTTGCGCTTTGACCATGTTGTGTCGCCAAACAAACGTGTACTACTTAACAAGACACCAATGACGACGAGCGTTGCGGAACTTACTGACAAGCAAGGAAGTTCTTCTACTTTTAGTACATCGCATTTCTAGGAAAGAGCTCTTGTGTTGAAGGCAACCTGTTCAATATCTGCCCCCCATGTATGAGAAAGGATCGAATAGGGAGAAATCGTAGCATTGCCGTCTAAGTCGGTCGTGAAACTGGTTTGGGAATGGTCGCTTCATTTCAAGAGGCGAATCTTCTCGCGAAATTTTCAAAACAGCATATGCAGTTGCGATAAATTCGAGGTGGCTCAGGATGACAACTAGGGTGTCTAAACGCGGCAACCCGCTTGTCAGTCATCTATGGCGAAGTCAAAACCAGCAGCCATATAAGAGGTAGAGTATTAGGCCATAACAAAGAGTCCTGTCAGAGTACAACAAATTGCTGTGGTGCAGGAGGCTGACTGCACAGCCCATCAGCGCAGTGTGACGCGGATAAAATACAGCAATCAACGCATGTTCAAAGCCACTAGATTCACGAAAAATATGGTTGCTTCATTTATTGGAAAAGGTAGCAGTAGAGTAGATGACGAAGTAGAGAAGCAACCTGAATGACCGAACATCTGCGCCGTTGGATATTGATAATGTGTAATGTAGTGTAACAGCTGGGATTTATATTTTTTTCGATTATTCAATTGGGCGGGAAATGAAACATCCTTCTTTTTGTAACAGGAAGTATATCATGGTCTCATAGACCTCAGCTGAGGGACGTTTCAAAAACTTTGCATACGACCGAGTAACGCGTGCAGTATATATTCTGCAATGATGTTGCTATAGTATAAGGTTACAAGAGGTCAGTATAATTACTGATTGGAAAGAGTAACGCTCCTTTATCCAACATACCTATTAATAAAATAAGGTAAGCAAGTAACGCTGCACGGACTACTGATGCACATGTATGGCTGTAGGATACATGTCCCCTTAGAGCAATTTATCCGAACTCACTATTCGGCGGCACGGCAGCAAAAAGGGCACGAAGGATTGAAGATGACGCTGGTTGGATTTCGACCCTGGCTCTGATGTGACACTAGTAGGTGCACCAATGTCATGGAAACAAATCACCTGTCTGCGTCGGGATTGCCCCAGTTCGCATTAGTAAGATCATTTCCGTCTTGACGTTCTTCTCACAATAGGGAATGCCCTAAAGATTCGTAATTGGTTCTTAAACAAAATGACTGACCCGTCCATCTGCCATGAAGTTAGTGTGTACTTACATGAATCGTGCGTAGACGGGCTGCAAAGCGGCACTGCTGTGTGATTCTATTGTTAAAACTGTCTGAGGTCTGATCAGGAAAATCAAAGCTTGCAAATGATATAAAGTGAGACCTATAACAGGCGCTTGTACTTATTCTCAAGATATATACGTATATGCCTAAGTAGTAGAACTACTTTCCTGGTAATATGCCGCCCGCATGTACTCCACATGGAATAAGCGGGTGCGGTGATTTGTGGAAGACGACTAGCCTCTCGGCAGGACTTGCATGTTAAATACCACCCCGTCTCCACAGTTTTTTGTTCTTATGTCTTACATTCACCCTGATTACCGTTCTATCTATCTTGTTCAAGATGCCTTCTCAAGATTCCAATGCATACGAACTCCAAAACATTCCACCGCTGGCGGCCAATGAGCCTGTTGCGCTTGTGCAACAGAAGTGGAATGATCCGCCTATTAACAAATGGCGCATACCAGTTACCTTCATCACGTTCAGCCTGGTTGGCGCTAGCGACGGAGTCTATGGGGCTCTCGTCCCTTCTGTGTGTCTCTTCTTCACAACCCTCGAGAGCAGGCTAATCAGAGTCACAGATTCGCGAAAACTTCAATCTTTCTAACACAGTTGTTTCTTTAATTTTCATGACTCCATTTTTCGGGTACACTATTGCGACCTTGATCGTCTCTAAAGTATGCATGTCGCTAGGGCAGCGTGGCGTTGTCATCATAGGATCTCTGTGCCACCTTGTCTCATTTATCGTGATGGCTGTCCATCCTCCTCACTTCGCGGCCTACCTTGTGTTTTATGTCTTTGTCGGTATGGGTAACGGACTTCTCGATGCAGCTTGGAATGCATGGATTGGTGGTATGGCGAATGCCAACGCGCTCATGGGCCTGCTCCATGCTTTCTACGGCCTCGGTGCTACAGTTAGCCCAACCATCGCAACAAGCATGATCGGGGCAGGAGTTGGCTGGTGGAACTTCTACTGGACCTTGGTGGGCGCAGCGGCCGTCGAGGTGGCTTGCGCGTCATTCTTCTGGTCTGAAGATGCACAGCAATTCCGCAACAATAATCCCAAGTCAGAGTCGAATGGAAAGTCGAGGACAAGAGAGGCCATCAGTAACAATACCACTCTGATGATCGCCCTTTTCCTCTTCGTCTACATGGGCGTTGAAGGTAAGCATGTATTTCAGCTACCCATGCGCGCACGAATGTAACCGTTATCTTAGTCTCGGTTGGAGGATGGATTGTAGATTTCATGGTACACGAGCGAGATGGAAACCGAAGCAGCTCTGGATACGTTGCAACCGGTTTTTGGGCCGGCGTTACTGTCGGTCGTGTGGCTCTTGGATTTGTGAATGAGTGGATAGGTGCGTTGAATTACCCACATCTCTACTTCTCTTACGACAGGTGATGCTTACAGTACATCGCATATAGGAGTCCGCCTTGCAATAAGCTGTTATCTTACTATATCAGTAGCGATTCAGCTTATATTTTGGCTAGTTCCAAGCTTTGTCCTTTCAGCCGTGATGGTTGCGCTTCTCGGCTTCTTCACCGGTCCGCTCTTCCCAGGAGCTATTGTGGTGGGGGCTAAGCTATTACCAAAACATCTTCATACACCGGGGATTGGCTTTGCATCTGCTTTCGCAGGCGGTGGTGCTTCGATCCTCCCCTTCGTTGCAGGAGCCATCGCAGGCCCTCATGGAGTGAAGACATTGCAACCCTTTATACTCGCCCTATTGGTAGCAATCACGGTTTTTTGGTTACTTCTACCGCGACAGAAGATGGCCGTAGCTTAGAACACATGCTTGCATGTTCATCTCGACGATAGTAGACCCAGGAAGTCGAAGACTCAGGAAGTCCAGCCTTATGGCCAATGATAGAATTAGAGCAAGTCTGAAACAAGCTTTTAAGATGGTTCTATTCATATTGTAAATAAGACTTCATTTTCTCATGAGTTAGTAATGAGTTATATAATTTCCAATCATACTATAGCGTAACAGCTTTGATTTGATGGTGTTTGCTAATACCCCAGGAATTGGCACCGCTGATTATCTAGTGATGAACAGTCTGCGCTGTACTCTGGTGTACTTTTCGGTGTCGGCGGAGGTTTGAAACAATGGAGAAGTGGCGGCCACATCCCTCAAACTCACACGCGAAAGCTGGAAATCGATTAGTACGGGCTTTACGAACAAGACTTGATCGTACTTACGCTTTTCATTGGTGTGGCTGTACATATGTGTTTGCAAAGCGCCTGGACGAGTAAAGCGTTTGTCGCATATTTTGCACTTTTTCTTCTTTTGCTGAATTGGGACCTTGGAACTGAATTGGCCCATCGCACTTATTGACTGGAGAGGAGTACAGCCTTTGCGCGCGGAAGGCTTAGGGGTTTCTCGAAGGCCAAGTGTGACGGCTTCAAGTAGTCTGATACTGAATACCTTAGTTGCGAGTTGACACTAGAAGCAGATGACGAAGGATGAGAGCTGCGGGTCCAATAATTTTCTATACCAGGTGATGACGGAGGCAAGTCGCACCAATCCACAGGGTCATAATTTTCCAAAATGGGGCCATCATTACGGAACAGAGGTTTATCTTGCTGTGAGAGGTACAACATGCCGTTAAGGGGATCTAAAACATCTGAAAAACTGTTTTTCTTCTCAGATTGGCGCTGAATATCGTGTAGAATAGGGCTAGGCATAGGTATTGACTCTTCATTGGCATTCACCGGCTGAGTGATTCCTTCGAAGGTTGTGGGTTCCTGGGATGCTCGATAGTCATATGTTTGATGATAACCCTTATGGTTGTGCTTACTAGTACATTTGTCAGAAAACATTCTGAAGTGTCTGGGACACATACTTTGTATGTCCGTTTAGGTCGCTGCTCTTTGCGAAGCTTGGTTGACGATAGAGTACGGAACAGCCACGCTTTGGTGGCTCTTCTCCCTCTCTCTCGAGCGCTGACATTGAACAAGTCGAAAAAATTGCCACTTCCGAATCAGAATCATCATACGACCATTCCTCGTAGGCCGTAGATAGAGCACTAAAAGCAATCTCTTCCATGTGATGTCCTAGATGCTTGATCAGGCCAAGTTCGATCACCTTTCCGCAAAATTGACACAGGGATTGTATCTCGTGAGGGTGGCGGAGTTTGATATGGGCGGAAAGTTGCCTTCTACGCGCATATGTATTTTCGCCAGTGGGACAATCTACAAAGGGACATAAATACGGTAGTAGATCATGCATGACATGATTACTGACGAGATGTGAGCAATTAAATAAAACGTATTATAGTGCTACGTACCTCCAGTCGCGTTTGTGACGAATACGAACAATTTGGCTGCACAAATGACACTTAATATCATGAGCTGAACCCGACTCCTGTACAGGTAAAGGCCAGGGAGGAGGCGGTAGTGAGCATAGCTTTCGTATTTTCGGAGTATTAGAAAAGAATGGATTGGTGGGAGCATTGTTCAGAGGATTGTCAACTTCCATATCCGCCTCCCAGCCTCCATATGGTCCGCCCTGGGGTTCATCAAAGGTTTCGACAGGAGGTGACTTGAAAGCCGGGCTTGCAAGCTGCTGCCTCTGAAAACTTTCCATTCTTTTCCAATTGACATTAGCGAAGCGCCATGCGAGTGGACCCCCAAGCTTTGGATACTGATCCAGGATATTACGATACAACACATACGCACCAGTTGAAGATTTATCAATTCCAGGGTAGCATATGTCCGCGACCTTGTGAGAATCGCTCGTGGGTACGTCATCCTTAGATGGGAAAGCAATCTCAACGTTACGGAACACTTCAAGATCCTGGGCGTTTTGTTTTTGCTGCTTGGCTCGACGCATTTCTTCCTCTTCACGCCACTTGAGAACAGAGTCAGGATTTCTGGGAGCCTCTGTGCCAGCTAGCCAGGCATATATTGGTGGCTCTGGTTGATTACTTGTGGTGTCAAGAGAAACCATTGGTTTCCGGTTCATCTCCTTGAAAGCCAATGATTGAGCTGCGATGTTTTCACGACTACCAAAGCTTCCAAGTTCGCGAAATTCAAGGTTTTCTGCCGATTCTTCGATGTCTTGTGGTGCCGAATCTTTTTCTGCATACAAATCGCTGAAATTCCGACTATAAGGCTCGTTCCGTAGACCGAATAGCCTTGTGTCTTCCTCAAATTGGAACGTTTCGATCATGTTTGCATCAGTGCTATCTGGTAGCACAAGCTGCGGTATAAAACGAAGACCGCATTCGGGACTAGAGTAATTGAGCGGCGTATGGTGAAAAGGAATCTAACTCACCATGTCACAATAGCTTGCTTGTCGGCTTTCAAGGCTGTTCTACCATTGCAAGATTCCCTCGGACAAAAGGATTCTTGGCAAGTGAGATCAGTGATGACCATGAGCATGAGAATTTCGACGCCTGTAGTTATGGTCTGCGACCAATTATTTCTGTCATAGGAAACAATAGGTCGCTTGGCCTGTACAAGACGAAAATCGCCCCTCTCTACTCGTTCTGCCCCCAATCTGTTCTTGAATTCAGCCCGAAGAAGGCCTTCGAACGGCTGTAAAAGTGAGTGACTGTTGTGTCAAGATGTAAGCTTCTCCTACCTCCCAATGGCGGAACCACTCGAATGGTAAACTCCGAACCTCTCCGAGCGCGTCCTCAATTCGAATATTGGAGTCCAGCGCGAGCGTTGGACGCGCGCCAATCCCGCGATGCACCTCAAGCAAAATGGTGTACATCTGTGTATTCGTCCGCAATATGGTTTGCAGCAGTGTCCGCAATTCGACCGGAAAACTTTGTACGATGGCCAGGACTTGGGATGCTAATTCGCGGAGGGTAGTTACCGAGGTGGATATGGAGGCAATTCCTACGGTCAAGGCAGACATGGTTCGCTTCGCATTTGCCGCATCCTGTTTTATATGGTTGAACTGTTCTGTTAGCCGTTGGGTCGAATCCGTTCTCTCTTGGCGCAATTGTTCGTGCGATGTGGTTACTGCATTCATGCGCTCAATCTCTTGGCGAATGCTGTTCATGTCGCCTTTGGCCTCCTCGAGCCTTGCAAGAACACTCTTCTGATTAATCGAGATTTGATTTTCAGTTCGCGATAAGGTCTCGGATGCATGTGTCGCTAGCAGCAGGTTGATACTGATGACTTTGCCAGATATCATGGCTCTTATCGACTTTACCTCGTCGCTCATGAATACGGCGTATTGCGCTTTTTCCCTAGCCGAACGAAATGAAGTGCCTATCGCAAAAGGAGACATGGTAGCTTCATACTTCTCCAGCTTGGAGAGAAAATCGTGCAGGGGAAAACTACAGGTGAGAGCCATCCGCCGGATCGCATTCACGTGATCAATATTGCTCTCTGTTGGCTCTAATGCGGCAAGCCGAGAGAGAGCAGCCTGTAGACCTTCTATCTCGATGATGACCTGTTGGTACTCAGCTCCCACTCCACCAGCTTTCTTCAACGCTTTCGCGACTTTGGTGCACAACCCTGTCAAACTTGTCAGATTTGTCTCACAGCCTTGCAAGAAGCGAGGAATACCGATAGCGGCAATGAAGTCGCCGACGCTGAATCCGAAAGCAGGCGGCATCATCTTAGACACTTGGAACGGGCGAGAACAGTCTCCAAATGCGAGAGTTCAGAAGGAGGTGGTTTCGAACGCATGGTCGGGGAAGGAGGGGAGGGCATAATATATATATACTAAGGGATCCACCAATCATGAGCTGAACCGAACCAACCCCACGATTACAATTCAGCCTGACCGGTCAACGAGATTCGCTATAAGGCTGAGTAGTCGCTAGCAAATGATCACTCTCAGGGGGCATCGATGTCTAAAATGACAATTTTACTTTTCTGTTCTTTCTGCTACCCTCAGGGAACTTTTTCCTCATACTAAGAGCGATAGCTTCGTAGTAAAGGGGAGTGATAAGAGGGCTCAATAGTGCGCTGGAGCTTAAGAGTACAAATAGCGATAGGATTGATATTCTAGGTCGTTAAAATCAGTCAAGGACTCAAAGTAACGATAAAATTGATTTTCATACCCTTTAGAAGCGCGCTACGTTTGTTATGAGGTGCAGGTCCCCCTCCCACCCACGCAGTCGTGATATTATAACTTGAAGAGCCAGCGTAACTAAGTGCAGCTTACTTCGGCTTTGGTCTATGGATGGGCCCGTTCCAGCTCGGATGGTGCAGATGCTTTGTTTTGCAGTTAAATTAGAGTCACTGCCAGCAGTGCAAGCGTTAGCCAGCCATCCATCCGCATGGATCATGGTTTTGATTTCGAACGAAGAGGGGAATCACGTTTATCTAAATTTAGGGTAGGGAGAAACGTGCATGTCTCAATATAAATAATAATAGAAGAGTCGTTACAACATGCGTGTATTGTTCTAGCGATCGGTTCCAGGGCATACTACGTGCCAAGCTCTCGCGGGTAATTGTCTAAGTCTAACCCAGCATGGAGCGCTTTATAGCGCATCAA
The DNA here is from genome assembly GCA_026873275.1 of Pseudopithomyces maydicus. Taxonomy (NCBI): domain Eukaryota; kingdom Fungi; phylum Ascomycota; class Dothideomycetes; order Pleosporales; family Didymosphaeriaceae; genus Pseudopithomyces; species Pseudopithomyces maydicus. The sequence goes on from JANTUC010000021.1 coordinate 69,318, forward strand.
TTCCCGCCGCGGAGCCCTGCTGCACCCCGCCGAGAGTTATTACCGGTAAATACTCGCGGTGTTGAGATGACTGGATCGGGTCCTCTACCTTTCCTGTTAGAGTTACAGGAAACGTTAGACAGCTTTTGATATGATAACGTAGCGAATCTCACGTATAGGTCTTCATGATCTTATGCCACAGGCAATGTTCGCGAAATTCTTGATTGGCAGTATGGCCTTTTTTGCTGCAGTATAGCCTTCAGTAGAAAAAGGCCTCCACCGTCTTTGATAAAGCCTCACTTCCGTAGCTTTGCAAAGGCCGGATTACTCTTTGCAATCTCATTGAAAGACTTCCTAATCTGTTCCTATTCCGCACCCGCGGTAGAAAAATATGTCCAGGATTGGTATCAGTAAGTTGAATGATGAAGCGCATAGCTGAGGCGAGGGTGGAATCGGAAAAGCTTCGCCCGGGAGAAGAGACGGATGTAAGATTGCATGGTTTGCACATGGCGATCTCCGGTGCCGGCGGAGCTTCAACCTTTTTGAAACAAATAGAAATTCGATCTTTTCGAACAGTTCGTCCGCCGGTCACCCGGAGAGCCGGAAAGGTCTTTCGCCTACTTCTACTCCTTATCTGCATTTATACACCATTGTAAATACGGCAACACCCAACCCTCCCTTGCCGCATTTCCAAACTGAACACCTACGCTCATGTGTGTTTGTCCCTCATTATTATTATAATAATTATCATTCAATACTCGGGTACTTACCAAAACATTTTCCGAACAATTTATTCTACTATGGCACTGTCCCAGACGAAAGTGCAAAGGAAGCCTTCTCCTGCTGAACTTAATAGTGACAGCATCGATGCAGTGTCAGGCAACGATAGGGTGAAAAATCCGTCAAATGCAGGTCCGTCATATGCAACAGGTCTTCGTCTCTTTATGATCATGATCACAATCAATCTATCCACAATGATCGCGTCCCTCGATCTCGTAAGTCCACCTTCTGCTCCCTGCTCCCGTTCTTCTAACCATCTTCCAGGGCATCGTTGCTACCGCCATTCCCGCCATAACTGACACTTTCCACGCGCTGAACGATATCGGTTGGTACGGTGGTGCCTGCTTTATCCTAGTCGGTACATCCTCTGCCATGTGGGGGAAGATGTTCACATACCTACCTGCGCAGTGGGTATATATTGCCGGAAATCTCATCTACATGATCGGAAGTGTCATTGCGGCCGCGGCGCCCAGCAGCGGGGTTTTGATTCTAGGTCGGGCAGTGCAAGGCTTTGGATGCTCAGGTTTGTTAATCGTAGCATGGAGATAATATGAGGGTTTGCTAACATGGGTTTCACGCTGGTCAGGTCTTCTTGCTGGCTCAGCAATCCTGATCAACGTTCTGTCCCACCCGAAATCTCGTCCAATGCTTCTTGGTTTATGGATGGGTATGCTGATGATCGCGACCATCCTTGGACCTCTTCTTGGTGGTGTCTTCACCACCAAAGTCACATGGCGGTGGTGCTTCTGGATCAACCTACCGGTTTGTGGTATCGCACTTATTCTACAACTGTTCTACTTGCGCATGCCACAGCATGTCAAACCCATCTCAGCAACTTGGACCGAAATCTTTCGTCACATGGATTTTCCGGGATTTGTTCTGCTGGTGTGTTCAATGGTTGGTTATACGTTCGCCTTGCAGTGGGGAGGTTTGGAGAAGACTTGGAGGTACGTCCGCTACTTTACTTGACAAGATTCCCATTAATTTTGTCTAGTAACGGTTCATTTATTGCTACATTAGTTGTGTTTGTTGCGTTGACGGTTGCCTTCTTCATCTGCGAATATTTCCAGGGACGATATGCTATGATCCCCCTACAGCTGTTCAGACCACGTAAGATCTGGAGTCAGACTATACTCGCTTGGATGTAAGTTCTGGTAACCCCTGCGATGGAAATTTCACAGCTGATACACTCCCAGGTTAAACGGCCCCGGTTTTCAATTCGTATATTACCTACCGATTTATTTTCAGTCAGTAATGGGTACCTTCGCACTCACAAGCGGTGTTTATCAACTCCCATATGTAGCAAGCTACGCTTTGGGCTGTCTCATCAGTGGCGCCTTCGTCGGAGCAACTCGCCACGCGCAACCGATCGAAATAACTGGTGCACTTCTCGCCACTCTTGGAGCAGCACTAGTATCTCAAATTGACGAGAACTCGTCGAAGACGTGGTACATTGGGTCACAACTCCCTCTGGGACTTGGTCTAGGTTTAGCTATCCAAGTGCCTTTGATAGCAGTGCAGGGGTTTTCCGATCCAACCCTGGCGGGAGTAATGACAGGTGGTCTTTTTGGTAAGCCACAACTTTGAATGCTATTGATTGCAAGCTGACATGTCGCAGTCTTTCAGACGATGAGTGGTGGCTACTTCACCACAGCCGCGCAGTCCATTCTCGGAAACAGATTGCTGAGCCATCTCGCTCGAGTTCGACCAAACATTAGCGCGCAGACAGCTTTAGCTACAGGGGCATCGGAGATTCGACGTAAATTTACTGGAGAGGACTTGAACGCGATGAGAGATGCATATATGGTCGGCATCAAGGGTGTTTTTGCGTTCATCTTGGCTGGGGCTGCATTCTCAGTACTTCTGACCCTTCTGATTCCCTTCCAGAGGCTCCCAGAGCACGAAACAATGAACCATTCAGAGGAAGAAACCACTTTTGAGAAAGAAGCCGCTCCGGGTCTAATCACATCCTGAGGCAGGAAATGGGCAAGTCGGAGCGGACGGGTATGACGCGGCCTCAGTAATTCAATGTACCATAGTTATACGATTAGATCATTTTGGTAATCAATATGCTCATTGAAAACCAGTTTATAGCTGTCGCAAAGGAGCAGGCTTCGATAGAGCTCACCAATAGAGCTGGTCAGATCACGGAGCGGTGCAACTAGAGCTCCAAAGCTCAGTATACACATGTATATTCAGCTCTTATAGCTAGATTTCCTATATACCAAACAATCAACTTTTCTTTATGCAACCGATCTCTGTAGTCTATATTTTCCAGATCGACTGTTCTCCAACAATAGCAAATAAGATTCTGACCACAAGCACAAGCGACATTGGGACCCGTGCGCGAGTGGGTCTGTAATAGGACTAGTGCCATTTACTAGGCAGCCAGTGAAACACCTTCGACCGGTGGCCGGCGGACGAACGAAGACACCAACTTTGGTCTCCCCGGACTACCGAGAGCACGCTCACTTATTCCACTCTTCCGAAAATGCATTCGAATCGCTCACCAAATGACCGCACAAGCCCTAAACCAAAACGCAGGAAGACCCGCAAGGGCACACACAGCTGCTGGGCATGCAAAAGACGAAAGGAGAAGTGCTTTTTCGATCATTCTGCAGCCACTTGCATTGGATGCCAACGTCGCGGTACTAAGTGTATCAGTCAGGAGTATTCCGATGAAGGTTCGACAGCACCACATGATGGGCCACGCCAGTTGGGAGATCGGCTTGTCAGGGTCGAGGCTTTGATCGAACAACTGATGGAGAAAAAGGAAAGTCAAAGATCTGTCCAAGATAGTGACCACCACTGTGGAATGCCTTCGTCGGGTTATTCAACTCAAGGGCCGCAGACGAAAATACCAGCAACGCAAACGTCCTGCACAAGTACGCCTTTATACGCTCCCTCGGAACCAGGACCCATCAGCTCTATCCGTTTCAACACTTCGATCGACCACGCAGCTCTCTCACAAACCCTCTTCAACGCCCTTCCTTCTCCATCCGACACCCAAAAGATAATAGAAGCAAGCCACCACACCTTCTACATGTTGGAAGAGATCCTAACCATCCCCTACAAAACCGTCTGTCTAACCGGTCTCCGCTCGCCCTCCATAACCCTCGCGCGCCCAAACCCATCCACCCACCCCGTCCTAATAGCCCGACATATGCTACGCCTCGCATATATCCTGCAACAGGCCAGACATAACCCCCGCATACATATCGATGTTCTTTCCGAACCCGTCTTGCAGCTAGAACAACGACTTTTTGATGTATCAGTACGCCTGGTTTCTACTCAGGATAGACTACTCTCCTCCATCGAAGCACTGGAATGCATAATGCTTGAAGGAATGTACCACGCCAACGGCGGTGGAATCCGCCTCAGCTGGGCCGCCGGTCGCCGCAGCATGCTGCTTGCTCAACTAATGGGTCTGAATCGACCTGCCTCTCGTATTGGATTTCAGACCTTAGATCCTGGATCAAGGGCTGATACGAGGTTCATGTGGTTTCGCATCGTGCATTTTGACCGATACGCTAGTTTGTTACTTGGGTTGCCGCAGGGGACGGGGGACACAAGTATTGTCGATGCGGAGGTGCTAGAGCAGGTTTCAGAGTACGAGCGGTTAGAACGAAGGCATTGTGGGATTGTTGCGGAGATACTGGAGCGTAATGAATCGAAGCATGATCAGAAGGTGGACAGGGAGTTAACGAGGAGACTTGATGCCGAACTTCAAAAAGCAGCAAGATGTGTGCCAGCCCAATGGTGGCTCATGCCCGATCTGAATAACAACGATGAAGAAGACGACGAGGAGATGTACTGGAAGTTGAAAACGATGGGGGTGCAGATGTATCATTCTCACATCCTTATACATCTTCACCTACCCTACATGCTGCGTCCCTCCTCCTCTACGCCCCCAGCTTCCATACCACATCAGCAACAGCTATCAGAGGAGAAACTGTACTCGAAGATCGTCTGCGTAAACGCTGCCCGTGAGATCCTGCGCCGCTTCGTCGTTCTCCAAAAATCAACCCGTATAGCCTTCAGCTGCTGTACCACCTCTTTCGTCGCGCTCATGGCCGCTTTAACGCTCCTCCTCGTGCATCTAGATAGTCACAAACACTCTTCCACAGCCTCCGACCCCGATAAATTATTGCCGCAAGATAGCTTTTTGGCACACCAGTATCCCAGTGACAGAGCAATGATGGAGCAAGTCGCCGACGCAATATCCGAGATGCGCATGAGAGAGAAGGAAGAAGACATTTTCAGTGTGAGGGCGAGTGGGTTGTTGAGGAGATTGCTGGTTATTGATGAGATGGCCGCTTCAGGGAATGTGGGAAGAGCGAGAGATGTCACTGTTGTTGCTCATGGCTCTGGAGAGGAATACAGTGAAGAATATGGGGATCTGCAGGTGGGTGAAGATGCAATAGTACGAGTTCATATACCGTATGTTGGGATTGTTAGGATTGCGAGGGAGGGTACTGTTACGAGGGAGACGAGAAGAGCACCCACACAGCATCAGAACCAGAGTTCCGCGTTACAGGACGATGATCAAACGTTCGGCGACGCGACAGATCTGTCTTTCGACTCGTTCCTGCCTGATCTCATAGCTGGGCCCGAGGATTGGTCTTTGCAAGGTGTGGATATGGCTTTCTTTGATGGTCTCATGGACAGCAGAGACGCAGAAAGGATGTAATAAGGTGGTTTACTAAGACGAGGGTTAATATTGAATCAATATCTTTAACATTTACAAAGCTTAACAGTACATTATTAGGAACAAATTGGTATATAATAGTCAATTCTAAGCTTTGTCTTGCGAGTTTTTATCGCTTGTACAAACACCGCTTCAGCGTCTGCCTATCAGCCTTGGTTCCCGTACGACGATACTAGGTTCGCCATGTTAGTCAGCATATCCGGGTGCTCCACTTCTGAGATTGTCTTCCTAATCTTTAATGAATCAGAGCCCATATCGTACGCTTTTACTGTACTATTCTACCTCGCCTGCACACCATCTCGCTTTGAAGATAACAGAATTCCATGCTTCAGCGGCTTTCCTTTTCCACTAGGCGACTGTTTAACGCATCGCATGTGGGAACAATGTCCAGCACACAGGCCAGGTTTTATGCCATCCTATCAGATAGCTGTTGTTCATAAGCCTTACATAGGTCTCTTTCCACAACTCCAGCTTGTTGCTTAGCTCCACCACTTCTTGCTCTAGAACTGCACTAGTCGATGCATCTTAACCTCCTATCTGTCTGCGTGCTGCTGTGGCTTCGAAGCCGAAATTATACATAGAACTCAGACCAATAGCTGCTACAGATGCTACTGCACCTATAGTTTGAGTAATTTTCATTTCTATAACTAGAAAAAGGGCGCGCTGTCTAGTAACTCTAAGTTATTATTTTTACAGCACAGCATGAAATGAGCACATTTTTTTTTACAAGTAGCCAAGCTTCTTAATTGCTACCACTTAGCCTTGTTTAGTTAATTTCGTTAGTACTGGTTAAACTCTTCCAGTTATATAAGACCTACTATGCAGCTGAACCATGATACACGCTTCGAGCCATTTTAGAATAGGTCGTTGAACACTGCTGCACCCCGCACTTAGATTAATTGAAAATCATGGCGTGATACTTATATGCCAAGGAGAGCTGAGGTAGAGCATGTGAAGTTGGCTCAGCTCTTAGCCGCCATAACCCGCACCTTACTTTAGATGATGAGTTAGCTTGTTTAGATGTGCGCACTAAAAATGTACAGCTAGCATTAGGGATTTCTTCCGTAGGTTTGCATCGTCACCATCACTCACCCCGAATTGCTACATATTGTGTGAGCATAAGCGTCGTAATTAGGTAAGTCAAGGTCATCAGTCGCGTGCCCACGCTTTATCGGCGATGGCATTAGTTCTACTGGAATGCGATCGGAGGGGCTGTTGACCAGGTTCACCTCAGCATGAGACGCTGACATCGCTGGGCGCTTATTAAACTAGGCAGCGAAGGACAGCACAAACAAATGCAAGCAATAAATCTGTTGTACCTCTCTTACTTTATATAAGGATGATATCACGTCATGCCTCTCCTTTCCATTCTGCTTTCTTGTTCGAATTTCAACGCGCGAGCTTTGATAGAGCCGGCCGGATCCAGTACCGCAAATGTCCACGAAGACCCGAGCTCATTCATTGCGTGTAGCGTGTTTCTGTTGGACGTACGGCAATTACCGAAATGTCTCAAAGGAACTTTTTGCTAGGGAGAAAGCCAGCCATGAACAGACTGACGTGCGCGAGGAACACATGTTTTCGAATCGGATAGCAGCAAACTTTCAGCCCTTCTTCAGCTGCCCCTCAGCTTATCCACAGCCGCCTCTCAGCTCGTCCTTGGCCATCTCTCAGCTCTTTTTTTAGCTGTCTCTCAGTCGCCTCACAGCTCGTCCTTACCTATTCTCATCTCCCTGCTTGTCTATTGCTTCGTTGCTATGGGCTTTCCTTATCACGGTATGTTCCTCAACGTAGTATCCCCAATGGAAACATTTGGCTTAGACTCTTGGGGTAATTTGTCCCGCGCAAATCTCAGTGACGTGTCGAAGCTGTATCTACAGTAAGACCTGCTTAACAGCACCATGCTGCGTGCTCCGCAGACTGGTCCGGCCCCTCCACCATTAAGGTCCGATCGATAAGATTGAAAATTGAAGCCTGGCTCTATTCGTCAGCTCACCGCGACTATTTTTTCAGGACGATAGTTCAGCCCCTCAGCTGGGGCACTTCGCGTAGTTGAATGCGATGGTATGCGAGAATAGTGGAGTTGAGGATACAAAGCGTCACGACACTTTAGTGTGTAGAACTCTAGACAGGCTTCCTGGCAATCCTGTACCAAGTTAGTATAGGGTCGCAGTGCACTATGCAAGGTAGGCAAAATCAGAGAGGACATTAAGTCGTAGGTACTACAAATCCTAGATCGTGGATTTTCACCTGAGCTCCACGTATGGGCAATCTGGTAGACGCCAAACGCATGCGTATGTCAGGACATGCGTATGTCAGGACCTATGGCGATCGCGTGGAGCAAACCCCGGTACACGAATGTGCAAGCGAGTGTGTAAAAGTTCACTGTATAGTGGCTTTCTTCATATCAAATATGCACTGGGATTGCTCTGGGAATGTTCAAGATAGAACCATTCTTCAAACCTCTATGATGTTCTTTACCTACTTCATTCTTGCTTCATTGTCTATTCCGACCGCTGTCTCGAACCAGCACGGTTTCTCTTTAAACCCGCACACTTTCGCCAAACGCCAGCAGTATCATCCAAATCCGCGACAATGTGGCCCTGGAGCCACATGCGAGGAATCTTGTGGTGCTGGGACTCAGCTTTGTAGCGACCCGGATACATTCTTCTGCTACAGTCCAGATAAGCCAGAGACATGTTGCGAACCCGGCTTACCTACTTCCTGTGAGTGACGTACTAACAGTGATGCCTATGTCCCTCTGCTCACACATCTTCCCAGGGGCTTGTAATGGCGGTGATTACTGCCTTATCGATGGCTGGTGCTGTCCTAGTGGCGTAGACCCTCAAGCATGTGCTCTATCCTTGAGCGTCAGCTTGCCAGCCACCTTCGTTGGTCTCACTGTTACATCTTCTGTCTCAAATATGACGTCTACTGTCACTACCCCGATTTTGACATCGACTTTACTTCCCGAATTCACCGGCGCAGCCAGTCCGAACACCTTTACAGGCGCGAACGGTCTATTGTATAGTGTCTTAATCATAGTTGGGAACTTATTTTAGGCAACCTATTGGCATTATTGTCGGACTGCAGGCGCTTAAAGTACTGCTTTTGGACTTAATTATAATACCTAGCCTTAGTCTTGAGGGACTTCTTCATAGCTGCACAAATCTCCCTAACACAGGACATGCGGACGAAGGTCTACGTTATTATAGCCTAGTGTTTTGATCACTCTTGAGTCCTTAGCTAGCACAATTGAACAAGGCTTCCATGACAGATGGTTATGCCGTAGTGCATCTATTTTCCCAACGTCTGTTCACAAATTTTCCAATACGCATTTTTAGGTTGGCCATTACTTGAAAGTCGGCATAAATCGCAGGCAGTTCTGTACCAATGGCTCAGTTGTCTTGAACAACTAGAGTCTACAATAAAGGCATCTCATTCTTACGCTATCCAGTGGGGAGACAATCTTTTTTCCAACCAGTTTTCATGCCATCGAATTTACTAGACACCTTTTTAACATCCTACAAAACATAAAGGAATTCATACCATACCGTATTTTAGACAGCATGTTTGACATGTACGCTATGGTGTTCTTCGCTGGCTTGAGCACAATGTGGTCAATCTAATAAAACGCCCAGATTAGCTACTGGTTGCCTATTTAGCTAAGGCTCATTGCACAGACACGTGTCCTCCTTCCAAACTTTTCATATTCAAGTGGTCGCTGTTTTGTATTTGCGTCGTTCAGTGCCAGAAAAACTCTCGGAAAAGGGTATGGAGCCTAGTTAGCATGAGTGTAAAATGAGCTACCAAACTACAGCAATGGCGCTGCACTTGGTGTTCGTTGTTTGGTGACATGCTGTGGCGCGTGAGCTACATACGGATCAGGCATCCTTTGATGTGCGCACTATGCATGCTCGTGGAAAAGCTGCGTGCACTCGGCGTCTACAGCCTCGGGCTCCACTACAATATTCAACCGCCATGAGCCAGACTCTCGTTCAACCCAACACTTTCTATCCAAAAGACTATCATCTGTGTTCGCAGTCTTGGTCTTCTTCCCCGTCGTGCTGATCTGTGTAACCGGCCGTCGAAGACGACCATCGAAGCCGGGCTCGTGATGGAACTTTGCAAGCAGATGTGAAATATTGCTGTCGTGAAGAAGATTTGCAGCACCGAATAGTCCAATGGGCTCCTCTGCTAGTATACTCGGATGCTTGTGCAAGTAGATGATGAGGTAAATGGTCTCGACAATGAGTATGACGAAAATCACAAGCATAGCAATTGCCACAGGCTCCACGATATGCAATCGGTTCTCGGGTATGCGCAAAACGCCCTCTTGCGGAACTTGCCGTGCCAATGGTGGATAGAACTGATCAAGGCAGAGCATGGTATAAATAGCTGCATATACCGTGCTCGCAGCACTAATCAAACTTTCTTCCGTGAAGTCCAAACCATTGCTGTCGATGTACCTGCCCACCAATTCTGCGAGACGATCCGGTGCGTTGACCTTACTCCCTATGTTTATGGATTGTACATTGATGACGCCCTGCTCAAACTGTTTGTGTTTTGCATCAGGCAATTCATGGATCACCCGAGAGGTTTCTGAGAAAGAGGGCCTTTCCGTTAGTCGACCGGTAAGGTCAGTGCTTCTGACGACGCTGACCGTGCCATTGACATTCCAGTACGAAGGAATGCAGGATATCAGAGTCGGGTCTTGGGTGACGCCAGATGAAAAGACTGGAACGGAGAAAAGCACCATACGTGTGCGACCGGCGATGTCAGGGCAGTCCTGCAGAGAGAATGCTCCCAGGTAGTCAGCATTATTGGACCCCGTAGCAATATCTCCAGATATGGAGCAATCGCGATCGGTAGCCGAGAAAGCTCGCAGTGCTATGTTGTCCGTCTCGGTCTTTGTGGTGATCTTTGCGTCACTGATGACCATGCAATCGAGGGAAAGCTGGGAAGTGGTTGCCGGCAAAGAGATGGTGTAGTTCTTGAGGTTTTTTGTAGGTGCAATGCGTGGAAGAGCAAAGCGACCATCAGTCCCAGACGGATATGGAGCGGTATAGATCCAGGAAGCAGAAACAAAGTCGAAGAGGCGCCCATAGTCGACGATAGAAATATCGACAGTCGTATTGAGGATAGAAAGCAGATTGAAAGTTGCGTTGGTCGCAGTAAGCTCCTCCCCTTCGGTGAAAAGGCCTCCAGCCAACGGTACTAGCGCAATTGATACCACGAAGGAAAACAGCATGCATAGACCAAGGAAGATGTGACGATTCCGAAGTGCTTTGTACCATGCCACGATGCTCAGTGATGTACGATAGTCAACATAGATTGACTTTCGTATCTTGGTGGGGCGAATAGACGAGGACTTGTGTAATTCGATGAACGGAATCTCAACGACGAGAGCTGAGACGATAGCTTCGCGGAAGAGACGATAGAGCGTAAAGACGACGACTGGTAACGTTGTCCATAGTAGAGGTTGACCGCGATCGAGTGCGCCTTGCACGCTGAAAAGTGCTGAGCCGTATCCTCGAAATCCAACGTTGATGAAGCCTGCGTGTATGTGCGAAACAACCCAAAGGGCTATGATGGCAGTAGTGAGGCTGACTTCTGCCAATAACAGAAGAAACACTATCCCGGGACGGAGAACGATGGACCGCCATTGAACTCGTTCGGGCGGCATTGCAAAAGTCTGCGTATAGAGTAAAGTCGTTATTCTTGAAGCTTAGAAGGGTTGCAGACTAAATGTTGTTGAAACGCATATTCTGGACTGCCACATGGCTTTGCTGCCGGTTGTGATAATACCTGCGTTCTCGAGCTGAACGCACGTGCTGCACATTTAACATGGTTTGACACCAGCCTTTGCTAGCAAAGCTAGGTTCTCAGCCGTTGGTTCAGGCTCGTATTCGTTAGGTTGTCATGCAAGCTACTTTAAGCGAGGCGTTCGAAGTGATCTAGGGCCTGGTCAGCTGAAGGTGAACGTGCAGAACACGTTATTGTGCAAGAGCTAACTAAGAACAAAAGTGATCTTAGCTTTCCGTGCCGGGATATCCTGGCGTGTGTTGAGGAAGGGGGTGGGGTTGCTCGGCATTCCCAGCTGAGAAAAGTTGTTAAAGCCAAGGATCTGTCACTACAGCTCATTTAAACATACTCACCTCTCAGAGAGCCATTTTAACGTCCAACTTCGGCCATGATTGTAAGCATTTTAACAAGTCTCTCGGGGCTGGCCGCAGCCGAGTCAATCACTGAGTCAGACTTTATCATGAATCCCACCGACTGCCTGGGAACTATTGTTACCTTGAGTAGCTGCACCTCGATGCTCAACAAAGCACAAACCTGTTTTGATACAAATGACTCGGAGGTACAGGCAGGCTGTTACTGTCTTTGGGTTAGGGTTAGGGTTAGGGTTAGGAGGTTAGGGTTAGGGTTAGAGGGTTAGGGTTAGGGTTAGGGTTAGGGTTAGGGTTAGGGTTAGGGTTAGGGTTAGGGTTAGGGTTAGGGTTAGGGTTAGGG